>PIJE02001243.1:0-117639 GCA_002895965.2 Coryphaenoides rupestris | reverse complement strand
GGGAGAAGAGGCCTCTCGGCGGACGGGGGGCGGGGGGCGGGGGTCCTTGTCCGTCCGGCCCACCACAGTGCCTGCAGGCCCGGGGGAGGACTCCGGGGGGGGGCCCTTGCGTTTGACCGGTGTGGTGGTGGTGCTGGTTGAGCCATCGCCGAGGCCCAGAGAAGAAGGGGCATCTGTGTCTGCTGGGTCCAGAGCAGGGGCGGCAGCAGCCCCAGCAGGTTCCAGACCGCTGCCGCTGGCCCGGTCTGAACCAAGACCACCAGCAGGTCTGGAGGCCCCGGTGGCGGGAACACTCGCCCTCTTTGTCCTCTTCAGCTCCCTGGTGACGTCACGGGCCGATTCCTCCACTGCCGCGGGGCTTCTGGGGGATTTGTGTGGTTCTAACAGTAGTGCTCCTCTGGTTCTAGAACCCAGGGGAGACTCTCCTCGAGCTTTCTGAGGAGAAGCCTTAGTTCTGCGTTTGGGCTTGGGCTTGGGTTGAGGCGTGGGAGCGGGGCGGGGGCGCGCCACGGACTTCGAGGGGGTCCGGGGGGCCCGGGGGGACGAGGCCGAGGCGGGATCGGGGAACCGGTCGGCGATCACGTCCAGCAGCTCCGGGTGGTCCAGGGAGGCGTAGTACTGCCGCAGCCACGCCAGCCTCTGGGCCGAGCTGCTGCTCAGGACTTCTTCGGCGAAGACACGTACCGAAGCCACGCCGAGTCTGGACGCCATCTGCTCCAGCTGCTGGCTGTCGGGAAAACAACAAAAATACTGAAGAAGAAGAAGAAGAAAAGGGCATAGAATGCATGGTCACGCAAACACAGAGGGACATCAAATACCGAATTAATTCAGAATATACTCTAACAAAATCCATGGTATGGTTTTACAATTTACAAAACTGTAAAAACACACACACACACACACACACACACACACACACACACACACACACACACACACACACACACACACACACACACACACACACACACACACACACACACACACACACACACACACACACACACACACACACACACACACACACGAGGAGGATGATGCATTTTTAGCGTTGCCTGAACCCAGATGTCAAGTTGTTCATGAGACATTCAGGAAAGCATCCTGACAGTCGTAACAGAACCAAGTCTCTAGTCTCTGGGAGTGTCCCTGGCCAGCCCTCAGAGCGCTGGCCAAACCAGACACCAGGGGAGGGGGGGGCGGCGGGGGTCGGGGGGATCACTCCAATGCCCACCGGGGAGCTGTTGCCAACATTTGCGGGCTTTCATTGGAAAAAGTGAACGGATCCAACAGAGAAGGGCAGACTTCTGCAATTCTGCAATGCTGAGTGATGACAATATTAAATATCACACTTTAGAACTAATAAAAGAATTGAAAGCACTTAATCAAACCTAGTCTGCAACACACAGATCATCATTTTACAACGTACTGAGTTGCGATGTAAAAATGTCATGTTCCCTTCGGCGTACAGAAGGTTCTAGACTGCAGCGACTTTTATCGCACTGTCTGATATACATTTCCATTTATTTTTTATTAGAACTTGCCCAACAAAATGTAAATGTGTCATCGGGTGTGTTAGGGACGGCACAGCGGAAATAAATCAGTCGTGCTTATGTAATGCATGTGTTAAGGCAGGTACACGAACACAGAGCCAGGCAATAAATCTGTTTATCCGACTAGC
The DNA here is from genome assembly GCA_002895965.2 of Coryphaenoides rupestris. Taxonomy (NCBI): domain Eukaryota; kingdom Metazoa; phylum Chordata; class Actinopteri; order Gadiformes; family Macrouridae; genus Coryphaenoides; species Coryphaenoides rupestris. The sequence goes on along the minus strand of PIJE02001243.1, from coordinate 115,961 downwards.
GTGCAATCTGTGTGGGCACAATTCCCTGTGCATGTGTGTGTGTGTATGTGTGTGCGTGTGCGTGTGTGCGTGTGCGTGTGTGCGTGTGCGTGTGTGTGGGGCCTCCAGGTGATCTTCTCAGGGGGGAAAAACCCGACGGGTGGGACGTGCACCCGACAGGGTTGTGAACCACCTGATGCTGGGAAATATGGAGGGCGGATCTCTGAGGTGGTCTCGCTACAGCACACACACACACACACACACACACACACATACGGGGGGGGGGGGGCTCCTAGCCGCGGTTAGCTCTGGCTAGCTTCACTCTTCACTGCCAGGAATGTCTAATTACCCTCATGCACCTCTCCCCGGCTTCTCTTTTTACGACTTGCATTTTCTTTCAAATATATATGTCTAGTTACTGCCATTTGTTCTCTTGCTTTATGATGATATTAATTAATGCATTGTCTGCTTTCAGGCTCCCGCTCACGTTTTTCTTATTAGAAACTAATTTGCCATCGTCTTCACCTTCGTCATCATCTCCCTCCGATTCACTCCCCCCCGTCCGCCGAGAGGCCTCTTCTCCCGGCCCCGACGCCCGCTCCCTCCTCACGGAGCTCATCGGCGACACCTCCATCCTGGACGACCTGTTCCGACCCGTGGGGAGGCGGTTACCCACGGTGACTCCCTCCTCCTCCTCCTCCCGGACCGCTGGACCCCGCCAGCGCCATGCCGACGCCAGTCACCCGGCGACTCAGAGTTCACACCACGACTCACCGGCCACACACTCGTCGACCGCACACGCCACCTCACCTCCTCCTCCTCCTCCTCCTCCGCCACCACGCCAGAAGCCAGCGGCCGGCCGCAAAGACTTCTGGGACATTTTGAACGAGGGGAGCGAGGAGAGCATGGAGAGGCTGGCGGACCTGTCGGTGCTGGAGAGGGTGTGCATGAGGACCGCCCGCCCCGCTCAGCGCACATCTGGAGGGGGGGAGGCGGGGGGAGGGGCCGCCACACTCTGGAAGACTAACGACAAGTTTCTGTGGAGAAAATAAACTGTTTTTCTTTTTTTTTGCTTTTTTTGTTTTACCTTTTTTGCTTTTAACATGTGAAACATTCCGGTTGGTGGACAACTGTTTGAGAAATCCTTTGAGAAATTGTTTTATGTTACATTTTAATGAGGTGCAAAACAGGCCTTCACAAAGCTATAGGTATAGCTTTGCAATAAACGACATTTGCAGACGTCAACATTGTAAGACTTTTCTTCCACCATCATTTCCTTCGTCTGACAATATAACACCAGTAAACACCAGTGAGCGAATACATGAGCTCTATTGCGTCTGCATGATTTACTCGACGAGAACAGCATTGGGAACAAACCGGTATGAGACTTTCTATTTATTTTCCACGATTTTACATGATTTCAGCCAAACTAAGCAAACGACCGCATTGTGTCCCCACGTCCACGCGGGGGGGCCTCTGTTTGTGTTCTAGTGTAGTGATGATGAATGTGTGTGCGCTTAAGTATGTGAGGACTGTTTTAAGACGCTCCCGGGTTCATGCACCTTTGACTGCTCCGCCGTCGGTCCGGGTCGGGAACGCGGCCGTCATCGGATAGCAGGAACTGTCATCACATGTTGGTGGTCTCACAAAGGGGATCACTTTAGCTGTCAGCCCTCCCCCTGTCACGTGGTGATGTCTCTCTTTCTCTCTCTCTCTCTCTCTCTCTCTCTCTCTCTCTGTCTCTCGCCCCTCTCGGAGGCTCTGGATGATGATGATGATGATGATGGTGGTGGTGGTGGGCTGGGTAACGTGATAGTCTGCGGTTTGGCCCCGGCTAATGCTTCTGAATGCTCTTAAGTTAAGAATGGGGCTGTGTGGCATCCGTGTAATAACACTCGCTGATAGTCTGCTGTTAATACAGTCTGGCGGGGGGGGGAAGTCAGGCTGCTGTAATCTCACAGCCAATCCCTCCCGTCTCCAAACACCGTGTCTCTCGACAGGGCTGGCTGGCTGGCTGGCCGTCGCTGGCATCGCTCGAGCGTATTACGTTCTCGTCGGCCCCTCGTCTCCTTCGCTCCGTCGCCATCCTATCCCTCAGATATACGTGTACCTCTTCGTCTTCGACAACGTGATCCGCTTTTGAAAACACTTACCGGAGGACTTGATGCTTTCTGCCGCTGCGTGTGCCTGCATGCGCGCACGCACTCAAGTCCATTACCGCTGAACCTTCCCCGCTGTGTCCGCATGAGCTCCGTCAGCTGGTGGTGGTGGTGGTGCGCACGCACACGCACACACACACACACACACACACACACACACACACACACCACTCCCCAAAGATGGCCACCGCTCTGCTCCACGTCTGCCGGATTTGTTTTGTTGAGCGGGAATGAGAAAGTGCTGATTGCTATCGGTAAACACCGGAGACGCATGCCTCAACGCGACGAATGTGTGTGTGTGCGTGTGTGTGCGTGCGTGTGTGTGTGAGAAAAGGAAAAATACTTCTGGGAGGTAGACCATGCACAGCACAGTATGTCGTTAAACACACACACACACACACAAACACACAGACCACCAGACATCTGTCACACCTGTTCAATTCACAGGCGAGGGGAGAATAAAAAGCCCTTTCTCTTTTCTTTAAAGAGAAAGCCCCCCCCCTCCCTCCCTCCCTCCTCCCACCTCTCGTCCTCCGTCACCACCACCTTGACACCCCCACCCCTCCATCACCCCCACCTCACCCCCCACCCTTGCATCTTTGCAGATTCCTATCCCTATTCCTATTCTTCTCAGAGTCATAGTCTGTTTGCAGTGAGCTAGCCAAGTCGGCGTAGCGTCAATAGCACTGACAAGAGATAAGCCCAGCAAAAAAAAAAAAAAAAAAAACATCAATAGCACTGACAAGAGATAAGCCCAGCAAGCAAACAAGTGAATGACTGACTGAATGACTGGTGGCCGAACGGAGACCTGCGCGAGCTAGCTCGCACGCCCCAGTGACTATCAACGCGCTCTCCGATCTGATCTGATCCCTAAAGCTAACTTCGGGCCACCCGGTGCGATATCAGCGCAAGTGTTGAGAGACCACCGTGTCTCTCGCTCCAGTCAAAGAGTTCACAATTACAACCTTTTGTGACATTCAAAATGATTCCGTCAAAATAAAAACCAGACAGTGGAACTGGATGCTATCAAAACTCGGAGGAAATGTGTCTTATGGACCGGAATGACTTCATGTGAAGCGTGCTGCAGACTAGTAATTGCCCTGTTTTGTGTTGTTCTTTTGTGTGTGTGTGGTGTGTGTGTGTGTGTGTTTGTGCAAAGTTAACATTCACACGACAAGGTCATCACGAACCCCCAAGGACATCCATTAGTGTCGCGTCTCTGTATGCGAAGGGCCGGCGAGTGTATAAGATGGAGAAAGTGTTTACACCTCCCGCCACAATACGCTGAGTGTGAGTGTGTGTGTGAGGCAGAGTGACAGGGAGACCCCCCACCCCCCTTGCCCTTGCCCCCCCCCCACGCCCCCCCGGTCAGGCCTTCACAGCCAACAGGGTTTATTTACCCAAGCCCGCCCGGTCATCCTGCGTTTGGCTTGATTAGTGGATGACTGTTGAACCCTGGGGACCCGGAATCATTACAAGGTCATCCTCCTCCTCCTCCTCCTCGGATCAGATGTCTTCCCCTCTGGAGTGAGTGTGTGTGTGTGTGTGTGTGTGTGGGGGGGGGGGGTGTTGAATGGAGGTCTGCCAACTGTCACTGATGAAGACGAAGAAAAGCCAGGCGACTAGTTTTTAATTCAACAGAGTGGGTAGAAGATCGGATTCAGATCGGATCGGATTGAACAATGTAGTTATCTTTAAGTACTTGGCTGGTGTGTCTAGACCTTATCTATGTATAATAGGGACTATTCTCCCCATTATCTATGTATAGATAGGAAGGCATTACCAATTACCTTTAGGTACATAGTAGTTTATAAAGTCTACGGAGCATACGGATGTGACTCAGCAAGCAAACATCTCCATTGGTGGTGGGTGTGTGAGTGTGTGTGTGCACTTGTGTGTGTGCTGGTGTGTGTGTGATTGTGTGTGTGTGTGTGTGTGTGTGAGGGGGGGGGGGTTACAGAACAGTTGTCACGGCAACGGGCAGAGGAGGTCCCTGAATGTGCGGTGGGGAGGCGACCTCCCCCTTCATTAGGAAATTACACCGCACCGGCACCTCATTCCGATCCGGTTACCTAGGAACTGTTTGCTGTAATTTGGACTAATTCAGCGGGCTCCTGGGCACTTCCGTTCCCCATTGTGCCTCGTCATAAAAGAGATATAGAAGCCAGACACTCACACACACTCTCACACACTCACACTCACACACACTCGACATGAGAGTACATTGGCGGATGCCCACAGAATGTTGCTGTGTTATCTACTCTCAAGATTCAAGATTCAAGAACTTTATTTGTCACATCCATGTACTGTACAGGATATGCAGGAGGAACTGTCTGTCTCAGTTTCTCTCTCTCTCTCACTCTCTCTCTCTCTCTCTCTCTCTCTCTCTCTCTCTCTCTCTTCTCTCTCTCTCTCTCTCTCTCTCTCTCCCGAGATCAGGTGAGGAACAATAGAGTAGATGGAGAAAGGAGAGATGATTCCTCATTTAGTTTTGGTGTCTTTCTTGCAAAGTGGACACGCTGGGAATCTACTTTCTCTGAACAGCAAGGAAGCCCACATTATTGTATTATTTTAAACCCATGTAAAAAAAAAACTCAAGGTGGGGGGCCGGGGTGGAACAACACTCCTCTCTATGCCAAATTGCATCTTTTATATTTAACCAAAACACTACTTTAACCAGCACCTTTGAACCCCTGCCTCCTGCATTGGAAGTGAAGACAAGTGAGAGAGGAGGAGAGTGAGTGGGAGAGAAAAACAGCCTTTCTAGTTTTCCCGCCAGAACAAGATGGAGTAGAAAGCGTTGTTTTCCCATTGGGGTAAATATTGAGAGTACGGAGGACATGACGAGGAGAGGCATTTGGTCCCCACCTGGGGTCTGTGCTGCCTTGCCCAAGGCCCCTGTGTTATTTGAGCCATTGTTTAGCGTAGAGGAGGGTCTTGGTAAGCTACACCCCCCCCCCCCCACACACACACACACACACACACACACACACACACGCTGCAGCTGCACTCTCTCCTGTTTATGTTTGCAACAAGGCCCTCCGCCTTGTTGCAGAGACAGCCCTGTCTGTCTATTTCTCTATCTGTCTGTCTGCCTGTCTGTCTCTTTGTATGTCTGTATGTATGTCTGACTGCCTCTCTGGCTGTCTGGCTGTCTATCTGCCTGCCTGCCTGTATGCCTGCTTGTCTGTCTGCCTGTCTATCTATCTGTCTGTCTGTTTGTATATCTGTCTGTCTGTTTGTATGTCTGTCTGTCTGTCTGCCTGTCTGTCTCTTTGTATGTATGTCTGTCTTTGTCTGTCTGTCTGTCTGTCTGTCTGTCTGTCTGTCTGTCTGTCTGTCTGCCTGCCTGCCTGCCTGCCTGCCTGCCTGTCTGTCTCTTTGTATGTATGTCTGTCTTTGTCTGTCTTTCTCGCTGTCTTTCTCGCTGTCTGTCCGTCCGTCCGTCCGTCCGTCCGTCCTCTCTCTCTCTCTCTCTCTCTCTCTCTCTTCTCTCTCTCTCTCTCTCTCTCTCTCTCTCTCTCTCTCTCTCACTCGTGTTCCCTCGCTGACAGTGCAGCCTGTATCCAGTAACTCACCCGCCGGCTCCTCCAGAGTCCGTCCACGGACCGAAATTATCGTCTCCTGTTTCATCGACGCATGTCATGCATAGAGAGGTGGTAGGTGGCGCCCTGCCTGCAATCATTAATTGGCCTGAGAACTCCCTTTTGTCAGAAAACGACCTCAATGTAAAGAGAGAGGGGGAGAGAGAGGGCGAGGGAGAGCGAGCTGGAGACACAAGGTGGTAATTATGTTACAGAAATATGTCAGCTAGTTTGAATATCCAAATATTGACCCTGGTCGCTCTGGTGTGCGCGCCGGCAGGCACAGAGCGCTCTTGGAGGAGGAGAGTGTTTGGAGAGGGAGCCACCGAAGGCCGAGTGGAGCCTGCAGAGCAGACTTGATGTGACGGCCAATTGGTGTTTGATTGCAGCCTACAGTTGGCTGCAAAGTTTGAAAGTATATAGTTTGAAATAGCTTGAAAAAAGGTGTGTGTGTGTGTGTGTGGTTGCATGAGTGTACATGTTTTCATGCATGTTTGAGTGTGCATGTTTTCCTGTTTGTGTGTGTGTGTGTGTGTGTGTGTGTGTGTGTGTGTGTGTGTGTGTGTGTGTGTGTGTTGGTGGCGCCTGGGTGGGCCAGTGGCTGTGTGCTTCTCTTGGACCATGTCTGAACTGTTCTGTTCTGTTTGCTGAAACAACAAGCAACCAGTGTCCAAAGAGGAGAGTGGAGTCAAGGAGGGAGCATCCTCTCCTCAAAGGCAGTCTCTCTCTCTCTCTCTCTCTCTCTCTCTCTCTCTCTCTCTCTCTCTCTCTCTCTCTCTCTCTCTCTCTCTCTCTCTCTCTCTCTCTCTCTCTCTCTCTACATGTGCACAGGCAGGCATATTCAAACTTGTGTTATGGGGAGAATGAGCCTGTTGTCTGGGCTGCCCACCCATACACTGCAGTTTGAACCACACAGGGAATGCAACGACCTCCTGTTGACCCCTCACCTTGACATTAGTTCTGTTGACCAAACCCCCCCCGACCCTATTTTGAGTTAGGGTGTGAGTTCTATGACTAACATGTTTTTGAAAGTCTATCCTTTATGACCAAATTATAGAGAGGTGATTTATATCTGTGCGCGTGTGTGTGTGGGTGCGACTGTGTGTGTGTGTCTGCGTGCATGTGTGTGTGTGTGTGTATGTGCGTGTAGGGGGTGGGGGGTGGGTTAAATATTTTGGCAGTGTCTTAATACTACCTTTGCAGTAGTACAGTATTTAACTCCGGCAACCTGGCCCCCCGTTAGGCCAACTTCATTTGATCTCAAATGGGCTTTCAACGTTCATAATTAAACGGCACTGGCTGTCTGTGTGTTGTGTGTTCCCACCGCAAATTGCCAACCACCTCTGTAGAGGAAAGTCCCAACTTTGATGAGAAAGCTTGAAGCTTGTTTTGAGTGGTGTGGTGATGCTATTATTCAGACTCCTTTATAGTGAAGGACAGGTAGTCTCAGCAGACAGGAGGGGCCGCACTCCCCCTGGAAACCCCCTGCAATCTCAAACGCACAGCCACGGCTATTCATGACCTTATTTGATTGATGCATTTCTCTTTTAAAGAGATGCACTTTCAATCAAGATGCTTCAAGTCAAACCTTTACATCTTGCGCCCTCTAGTGGCAGCATTAGCCAGTGTTTGACTGTATCAGCGTCCAGGGGCGTCGGACTGCGGGGGGGGGGGGGGGGGGGGGACTGACTACCCAGGGGCCCAAAGTGGAGGAGGGGGCCCCCCGATAAAAGACTGAAATTAAAAGTTTGTTTCTTTTCTTCTATGTAATTAGTGACACAACTACAGTAAAATTGGCGGAATAAATTGGTTGATAGACTGAAATTTGTATCAAAAAGAATAAAACAAAATATATTATGTAAGAGGGCCCCTGTCACCCTCTTACATAATAAATACTGAAACAAACTTGAACCACACAGTGTTACATGGGTCCATAATATATATAATGAAGGTCTAAATGATGTGAAAAGAGTTTTTTGTGAAATAACGTGACTTTTTTTCCTGCTCGGCCGTGATGGGGCCCTATATGGTTTCTTTTCACGGGGGCCCAAAATCCCTGGTGCCGCCCCTGTCAGTGTCCAACAAACACTGACAAAAATAAAAAGTGGGAAATGTTGGCCAACAAATGCATTTATAAACAGCAGCATAAAGTAATAATGATAATGATCATCAACATGAAATGATGATAAACCCCACATTTCGTTTAACTAACACACGAACGAGCAAGTCCTAAAGATGACCACTAGATGACACTGTCAACAGCCATACTTAGTATTTAGTCTTCAGGGTGACATTTATCTGAAGTAAACAACATAAAATTAATCTGTGAAACTGTGAACAGTACAGTTTGTTTTCCGTTATCAGGATGATAAAGGTCAATGACTATGACATTGTTTTAAATGACAAAGGGAAATAGACAATATTATCCACTCTGCGTATCAGGTTTCTTTAAAGGTTGTCCCCTTAGTGATTAGATTTCTAGGCAACAATGCTGTTCTCATTTCAGTGTTGGAGCCTGATTCAGGTTACTCTTGTATTGGGCCTATACACCCTGAAAGACCTGTTTCAGGGTGTTAAGTTGCCACACGGTGTCTGCCAGTAGGCTTGTATTATATGGTATACATTCGTTTTTACAGTATTAGGCTAGCTACCAATAAGAATAAACCCAATGTCTTTCAGCTATGGTCCTGTGTTAAGACCACTATCTCACTGTCAGCGACAGAGGATGATTATATAGTCAGTTCAGGATATACATACTCACAATATCAAGCATATCCGATATAAATGGATTGCATTTATATAGCTCTGTTATCCAAAGTGCTTTACATCACCTTACATTCACCCATTCATACACCGATGGTGGTGCCAACCAGGGAGCTGGTCGGAGGGAAGTTAGGGGTTTGCTGTTTTGCTCAGGGACACCTACAGCCCAGCGAAGCCGGGGATCAAACCAGCAACCTTCCGTTTGCCAGTCACACCAGTGCTCACTCCTTAGTGAAACAGATCTGAGTCTGAGGCTCCGGGCTCAGCATCCTCTGCAGCTAGCGGCGGACCGGTGGTGACTGACACACAGCAGCCAGGGGTGCTACAGACATCTGGTCAAACAGTCCCTTCATCCTGGAGGAAGGTGTGGACGTGTGTGTCTGTGTGTGTGTGTGTGTGAGGACACACACACACACACACACACACACACACCAAAGAACAGGTTGGCCTCTGTTTGAGCAGATAAAGTGGCCAGAATCGTATCCACACACACACACACACACACACCAGTAGTCTAAGAGATTTATGACCTCTGATGTTTAGAGGTCATAAATCTCACACACACACACACATAAACATTATATCTGTCCGTCATACACACACAACTCTCTCTGCCAATTTCCCCCACACACATCTCTCTGGCAAATTTCCCACACACACACACACACACACACACACACACACACACACACACACACACACACACACTATATCTGTCCGTCATATACACACAACTCTCTCTTGCTCATTCCCCTCTCACACACACACACACACACACACACACACACACACACTATACTAAAATCATGCGATTCCAGAAAGCATCAGTCGTGTTTGAAATTCAGATACTTTGTGAGCAACATTAAAATCATGCTAATCACAGCGAGGCGTGACGGCCATGTTTCTGGCATCTCAGAGGAGACAGAGCTGGAGAATCACTGCTACTGTTGCTGCTCCTGCTACTGCTGCTACTACTGCTGCTGCTGCTACTGCTGCTGCTGCTGCTACTGCTGCTATAGCTACTGCTGCTGCTGCTACTGCTATAGCTGCTGCTGCTGCTGCTGCCGGGATGATAAGCTCTGGGTCACAGCCACGTCTGACTATCCCTGCAGAACAAAACATACATATTCTTCTTTCAAAAGCATCTAAACTAATATTCATTCATACAGACCGTATACCATCCAAACAACATTCAACACCTCCTTTAGGCTATCGAAGGTTGTTTTTAGCATTTTATTGCCACAAGATGAAATATGAAAACAACAATTACACAAATATGGCCGAGATAACATCAGGAATAGGCATATGCTGTATATATAGGCACAAACAAGATGGACGGTGTCTCAATGGCTCACGTCTATTCTTAGATGAGATCAGAGGTGATCCCACAGGGAGGGAGGACATACCACACATGTACAAATAGAACATTAATGACATAGTGAACACATAGCACGTTGTAGCACATTGTAGTGTTGAGGGCAACAGGGCTCGCCCCAGACTAGCTTGTCTTATAGATATCTACTTTGCTCTTGAGGAAGTCTTTAAAGCCTTGCTGCAGAGTTTCAGAGGAGAGGACCCTGGATGGTATAGTCTGCAGGAACCAAGCCTGTACAGACAGAGAGACAGACAGACAGACACACACACACACACACACACACACACAGCGGTATCAAAGCGGAGCTGTCTTGCCACCAGCCGTGACCAAATTACGTTGATGAGCCAATACAAGCAATTTCTGAATCGACCCGATGGTGACATCACATGTGGGAGTGTCCAAAGATTGACCAATCAGCTAGGACTAATCTAATCTGTGATCTGCTTCACTCTGTAAGTTTCCACTCTCACGTCAATCAATCAATCAATCGATCAATCATTCAATCAACCAACTCGTCAGCCACATCACCTCCACCTGATCCCCGTATCAATTACCTCCGATATAAGCTCCTCCTTTCAACACGCACACTGCCAGATTGTATCCTCGCTTCATTTATGCACGACTCTCCAGCAATTCCCAGATTGATTACTCGTTGCTGACCCTGCCTCTCCCCGACCTTCCTGCCTCGCCTGACTCCCGAAGAATGCCTTAGCCTTCTTTCCCCAACCACGATTCCTGCCTTTGCCTTTCCTGGTTCCTGTCTGCCCGTACCTGTGGCTGTTTGACGTATGTTTCCCTCTCCCCTAACCCTAACCCTATCCATCCACAGTAGAATGTTTATCGGCACGAAAGGCTTTTGGTGGACTACACATTTTTTTTCCGTTACTTTCAACCGGATTCGACAAGCGCCAAGAGAGCACGAGTGTCACCCTCTGATTGGCTGGAGTTTTTTGAGTGACACTGCTTGTGAAATGCAAGCATCAGGATGGTCTCATGAGGCCATATCAACATGTGGTGGTGGTGGTGAAGGTAGTGGTGGGCTTGTACCATGACGGTGTGGACAACACTGCCGTTTATCTTGTCCCCAGCCTTGAGATACTGCAGAGAACTTCTCACAAAGTCCTCCGGGAGCAGCGTGATCAGGTTGCCCTTTTGGAAGCCTGTCATGGAAGTGGACACCCCGAATGGGTTTATTGCCTGAGAGAGGGACAGAGAGACACAGAGAGACACAGAGAGACAGAGCCAGAGACAGAGTCAGAGTTTGAGAGATGCAAAAGTGAAAAGCTTGCTTGAGTATTTGAAAAAAATAAAATAAAAGACAGACATAAATATGAATTTGGACCATACCTGAATAATGATCCCCTTGACTCTGTACTCAGCCTGAAGGCTACGAGAAAATCTTTCGACAAACACCTATGAGATTCACAAAATATGCTAATCACAGCGATGACGGCCATGTTTCTGGCATCTCAGAGGAGACAGAGCTGGAGAATCACTGCTACTGTTGCTGCTCCTGCTACTGCTGCTGCTACTGCTATAGCTGCTGATGCTGCTGCTGCTGCCGGGATGATAAGCTCTGGGTCACAGCCACGTCTGACTATCCCTGCATACATATTCTTCTTTCAAAAAGCATCTAAAACTAATATTCATTCATGCAGACCGTATACCATCCAAACAACATTCAACACCCTCCTTTAGACTATCGAAGGTCTTTTTTAGCATTTTATTGCCACCAAGATGAAATATGAAAACAACAAATACACAAATATGGCCGAGATAACATCAGGAATAGGCATATGCTGTATATATAGGCACAAACAAGATGGACGGTGTCTCAATGGCTCACGTCTATTCTTAGATGAGATCAGAGGTGATCCCACAGGGAGGGAGGGCATACCACACATGTACAAATAGAACATTAATGACATAGTGAACACATAGGCACGTTGTAGCACATTTGTAGTGTTGAGGCAACAGGGCTCGCCCCAGACTAGCTTGTTTTATAGATATCTACTTTGCTCTGAGGAAGTCTTTAAAGCCTTGCTGCAGAGTTTCAGAGGAGAGGACCCTGGATGGTATAGTCTGTAGGAACCAAGCCTGTACAGACAGAGAGACAAGACAGACAGACCACACACAACACACACACACACCACAGCGTTATCAAAGGGGAGCTGTCTTTGCCACCAGCCGTGACCCAATTACGTTTGATGAGCCAATACAAGCAATTTCTGAATCGACCCGATGGTGACATCACATGTGGGAGTGTCCCAAAGATTGACCAATCAGCTAGGACTAATCTAATCTGTGATCTGCTTCACTCTGTAAAGTTTCCACTCTCACGTCAATCAATCAATCGATCAATCGATCAATCATTCAATCAACCAACTCGTCAGCCACATCACCTCCACCTGATCCCCGTATCAATTACCTCCAATATAAGCTCCTTCCTTTCAACACGCACACTGCCAGATTGTATCCTCGCTTCATTTATGCAAGACTCTCCAGCAATTCCCAGATTGATTACTCGTTGCTGACCCTGCCTCTCCCCGACCTTCCTGCCTCTCCTGACTCCCGAAAGAATGCCTTAGCCTTCTTTCCCCAACCATGATTCTGCCTTGGCCTGTCCTGGTTCCTGTCTGCCCGTACCTGTGGCTGTTTGACGTATGTTTCCCTCTCCCCTAACCCTAACCCTATCTATCCACAGTAGAATGTTTATCGGCACGAAAGGCTTTTGGTGGACTACACATTTTTTTTCCGTTACTTTCAAACCGGATTCGACAAGCGCCAAGAGAGCACGAGTGTCACCCTCTGATTGGCTGGAGTTTTTGAGTGACACTGCTTGTGAAATGCAAGCATCAGGATGGTCTCATGAGGCCATATCAAACATGTGGTGGTGGTGGTGGTGAAGGTAGTGGTGGGCTTGTACCATGACGGTGTGGACAACACTGCCGTTTATCTTGTCCCCAGCCTTGAGATACTGCAGAGAACTTCTCACAAAGTCCTCCGGGAGCAGCGTGATCAGGTTGCCCTTTTGGAAGCCTGTCATGGAAGTGGACACCCCGAATGGGTTTATTGTCTGAGAGAGGGACAGAGAGACACAGAGAGACACAGAGAGACAGAGACAGAGACAGAGTCAGAGTTTGAGAGATGCAAAAGTGAAAAGCTTGCTTGAGTATTTAAAAAAAATAAAATAAAAGACAGACATAAATATGAATTTGGACCATACCTGAATAATGATCCCCTTGACTCTGTACTCAGCCTGAAGGCTACGAGAAAATCTTTCGACAAACACCTATGAGATTCACAAAATATGAGTGATGAGTGTAGAGTGTACACTTAGATACACATACACACACACACACACACACACACACACACACACACACAGTACTTGCCTTTGATGCACCATAGAGGGAGTAAAAGGGGCAGGGAACAGTGGCCACCCCGGAGGAAAGACTCAGAATCACTCCTTTTCCTCTGTACACACACAGTCACACACACACACACACACACACACACACACACACACACACACACACACACACACACACACACAGGTACACACACACAGGCACACACACACACACACACACAGGCACACACACACACACACACAGGCACACACACAGACACACACACAGACACACACACCACACACACACTCACAGACTAAACTTGAGTGAATTCAATTGGATTTAAATTATTTCATGTCATGTAATAACACCAACCTTTTCACCATGCCAGGAAGACATATTCTGCACATCTATGGAAAAAATACAAAGGTCCAAGGTCATATTGGTTCCTCCGCGGCATGGAGCTACCCGACTCCATGCGGTCGGTGTCGAGCCTCTCTATTTCGCCATATGATTTCAAGCTACATGAATAAATGTAGACTCCATAGTTCTACTGGGGGACTTCAACGCACACGTGGGCAATGATGGAGAAACCTGGAGGGGAGTGATTGGGATGAACGGCCTGCCCAATCTGAACCAGTGGTGTTTTGTTATTGGACTAGTTATTGGGCTAGTCATGGACTGGCCATAACAAACAGTTTGTGTGTACCTGGTACCGGACCACCTTAGGCCAAAGGTCGCTGATCGACTTTGTAATCATATCAGCAGATCTGCGGCCGCATGTTTTGGACACTCGGGTGAAGAGAGGAGCAGAGCTGTCAACTGATCACCACCTGGTGGTGAGTTGGATCAGATGGCGCGGGAGGCTGCCAGACAGACCTGGTAAACCCAAACGTGTAGTGAGGGTGAACTGGGAACGTCTGGTGGAAGCCCCTGTCCGTAAGGTCTTTAACTCCCACCTCCGGAAGAACTTCTCGTGCATCCCGGGGGAGGTTGGGGACATGGAACCTGAGTGGGCCATGTTCAGAGCCTCCATTGTAGAGGCTGCAGCTCGGAGCTGTGGTCAAAAGGCTGTCGGTGCCTGTCGTGGCGGCAACCCAAGAACCCGTTGGTGGACACCAGCGGTGAAGGAAGCCGTCAGGCTGAAGAAGGAGGCCTTTCGGGCCTGGTTGGCCCAGGGGTCTCCTGAAACAGCAGACGGGTACCGGGAGGCCAAAAGGACCGCGGCTTCAGTGGTTGCTGAAGCAAAAACCCGGGTGTGGGAGGAGTTCGGGGAGGAGACCCAGAACCCGCTGGAGGGATTATATATCTCGTCTGGCCTGGGAACGCCTCGGGATCCCCCAGGAGGAACTAGAGAGTGTGGCTGGGGAGAAGGAAGCCTGGGGGGCCCTGCTTAGCCGGCTGCCACCGCGACCCGACCCCGGATAAGCGGACGAGAATGGATGGATGGATGGATGAATAAATGTGAATTTTATTAATTTTCTGAAGGAAAATCTAAATTTCTTACCTGGGCCATCGTTTTGACGTTGCAGTTGACGACATTAGTGATTATCTGCAAGTAGAAAGTCACAGTTTTAAATGTAATGGACAAGAGGACAAGCACATAGGAGCAAAATCACTTCGTAAAGTGTGTTCAACACAGACTGTATACAATAAGACAGTTATTTCTGCCCCCTAGTGGGCAATTAGCAACATCTTAGAATCCAACTAAATGTTGCAGAAATATGAGGAGTGCAAAGAAAAGGGGAGGATAAACCGGACCTGATCTGAGTTTGCGGTCTCTAGGAACTTTGCAGGAAACATGGAGGGGAGAATGCCAACGTTATTTACTAGAGAGAGAGAGAGAGAGAAGTGGGGGTATATGCAGATGTCAGAGCAATGGCGCCGATGAGTATTTGATGCCCCTTATATCTGGAGCAAAATAAAGGTTATAACAACATTAAAAGCCCCCAGAGGGCATTTCTCACCTAGAACTCCAATCTCCAGGTCTTTAAGGTGGTGCTCAATCTCACCAAATACGCCGTCCTGCGTGAAGTCAGCCACCACCACCTTCACCTTCTGACCAGTCTCTTCTACTGGATATGGGGAGATAAGATGCCCACTTAAACATGCTCGACTAGGCCTTTATTACATGAATGTTTCCCTTCTTTCCCCCCTACCAATCTCTTTGGCCGTTCGCTCCAGCTTTCTCTTTGCTCCTGCTGAGTATCATCACGTTCATCCCCCGTCTGGCCAGCTGGGGGTGCCCCACATCAATTAGTAACTCATCAAGGTATTAGATGTAACTCATGCAAGACAAACAGAAAGAAAAATTAGAACAATATTGAACAATATTACCTCCAAAGCATATGCTCTTCCTATCCCTTCTGATCCACCAGTCACCACTGCAAACATAAGCAGAATAAAAAGACAGTTAAGGCAGGATCACTCAAATCCACCTGGACAGGTTTGTCCATATATTTTACAGTCTATGGGACAGCCTTATCTCATGCTCTCCTGCTGAGGAATGTATCCTTATTCTCGGAAGTCGCCTTGGATAAAGTAAGCGTCCCCCAAATGGCACATTATTATCCTATTACGTGATAGAGAGAGGTATCTTATCCAAAAGAGATACAGGCATGTCAACACAATACTTCCCATCTCCCTTAGATGGCAAGTACTGTGTGGCCATGCCTATAACTCATGTCCTACTTCAGTGTCAGTGTGTTCTATCAAAAAGTTGCTTGTATTTATGTTTTGTGGTCATGTAAGGTCATGAGTTATTATCTAACAATAACGCAACCACCTTTCTGCATTTTACCGCAGTGCCTTTATCAAACACTAGGGGGCGGCGTCCTGCAGTCACATTCCTGTGTGTGTGTGTGTGTGCGTGTGTGCGTGCGTCTGTGTGTGTGTGTGTGTGCGTGTGTGTTTTTCTGAGACTATCTTGGCGTTGCCTTAACAAGATGTACCAACGCGAACACAATGTGTTCCCGGTCTCTGATAAAGGAACTAAAGGACTGGTAGCATAGGAAATGTCCATCAGGCTTGCCTCCCATCCCAGATAGCCTCCCGTTCCTGTTCTACAGAGGCCCTCATCACAGATGGAAACAAAGATCTGTTTACACTGATAGGCATCTTCACGCACCGGTGTTATGCTGGCATGCCAACCAGGGATATATTTGGATGCCAAGTTGGCATCCCCACAGATACAGTCCATATTAAACCAAATGTTCCAAAAAGAACCAGTACTAGGCCCACACCATAGATGCACAAGCATAGGTAAACACAACACACACACACAGAAACAGAAACACACAGACACAGACACACACTCCAAACCAAACCACGGTTGGGTTTGAGTGGGTCTTAAGTGAGCCTGTTGGTTACCAACAAAGGCCCTCTCCAACCCACAAGCTTTGAATGACTGGGAGTCTCTGTCTGTGTTGAGTTCTCCTTGGCCTGCACTCACCAAATGACCAGGATGCTACTTGAGTTCAGCGACCCTGTCCCTGTGAGTTCAACTACTGCTGCCCTGTTTGTTCCACACAGAAGACCCAGGCTGACATGCAAGCAGCAGTACACTCCCACTGGTCACATGATGATGATGATGATATAACAAAGCATATGTAATAAACACGAAAGGGACTTTGGTTTTATATGCACATTTTTATTCCATAATCAACTCGTATGCATCAGTTGGTCATTCAGAACAATGGATGCACGCACACACATACACATGTGCACACACACACGCACGCACGCACACACACCCACACACATCAAATAGGGTGGTAATCCAACTGATGTGAATACCTTTTGATTATTCGCCCCACAACCTCTTTGGAGCCTTGAAGCAAGTTTCCCAGCACTCTCAACAATGAAGGGCAGCCCTGCTGCTTGTGCCGAACATGAATGCAGAACAACAGGGTTTGTTCCCTTCAGAACACGCTGTTCTGGCCGCATCCTTTCTTCCCCCGGCTGTGTTGGAATGGAATGAACAGGAAGCGTCGGGACAGAGTAGATTGGCCCATAATTGTAGTTTCCCTTTAGTCGCCTGTGGGAGTCTGGACCCATCAGGAGATTCCAGAGAGATCTCGTCAGAAGGCGAAGCTGTGCTCGAGGCTGACGGTGACACGGCTGTGAGGGTTGTGAGTGAGCAGAGCTGTGTGTGGTGAGTCAGTGATTTACATCCCAGCGTTGGTCAAACAGTAGAAGGGTCCATGAGTGCTGCTACACATAAACACGCATTCAGTAATGCAAGGCATGTGATGAGAGGATAGTGCGTGTGGCCAAACTCTAAACGAATAAACCAGTAAAATGCTGAAGTAAGCTCTCTCTCTGCATGTCACAACGGGGCTGTCTACGATCCAATTTTCACAAATTAACTTTTATGGTCAATTAATGATTAACTTTTGTTTGATCATAAGTTTATTCTTAACTTTTATTCTCAAAATGAGGAAGAATTGCATGGGCTGGGCACGCTTGAAACAGGCACATGACTAGTTGTTGTAAAGCGGGAAACCATTTGCATTATTCATCCCTTTAAAGTCATCTTTAGGTAAATCCAGCTGTTTAAGCCATAAGCCTTTTGGGTTTTGATATGTTGACAAATGACATCATCTTACCTGAGCTTGTGCAAACATGGATGCCATAGAGTTTGTTTACTTAAAAACATTGAAATGAATTTGCTGCACGCGTTACTATTTGTCATCACAATCATTTACCTTCTCTTATCTCCTATTGCATACACGTGCACACACACACACAGTTTTGTGTTCACACGTGCAAAGGATATGTGGAAACAAACGCACATGCACATCCACACACACACACCCACACTGCACACACGCGCCACACTCTCATGCATGCACACACACACACACACACACACACACACACACACGCACACACACACACGTACACACACAGAGCTCATCGTCAAGGCTTACCTGCCCACTCGCCCATGGATCTGAGGAATGACTTGGGCAAAGGAAAGAAGACTTTGGGACAAAGCATCCTCACAAACCACAGCAGCCTTACTCCATAGTGAAGTACCACTGCAGCGCCGAGAAAGGTGAGCAAATCTGTGTAATCCATGACTTTCTATGAGCTGCCTGCCTGCCTGACTATATTTGTGCCTTGGCTTTGAAAGTTGTTTGGTATATCTGCTAAAGCCACTCCCTCACATCACTCTGACCAACCCTCTCTCTTTATCACTATCACTCTCTCTTTATCTTTATCACCTACACACATGCAGACAGACAGACAGACAGACTGACTGACAGCTAGACACACACACACACACACACACACACACACACTGGGGATGGCAAGTACCCACTTCTAATTGTCCTGTTTTCTGATCCAAAAGCTGTTGGTCCTAGAGTCCCTGAAACTAAACTGGTGTTTTTGTTTTCTTCTGTTCAATGGGTTGTGGTTCTTAGTGTTGGTCAGCCATATGCTTTTGGCAGTAGTCTGTTCACAGGAATGAAATATTGGAATTTATATTTGGAATTTTACATTTAAACCTAAACACTGAAGTGTTTAGGTTTAAATAACTAACGTAGAATTGTTAAACTGAGAATGGAAGTACTACTGAGCTCACTGGGATGTTGTTACATTGATTTATATGTGTATTGCTCCCCGTAATATTTTTTGTATACTTTATTTTATCTTATACAGTTTTATTTTGTTTAGTTTTTTGGTAACAATTCAATTCAATTTTATTTGTATAGCCCTTAATCACAAGACAGTCTCAAAGGGCTTTACAGGCCAGATTGTTATGGGCCAAACGTGATTCATGACACCCCCCCTAGCCCAAGCCCCCCTAAGGGCAAGAAACGACTCCCTTAATTAACAAGGAAGAAATCTCGAGGAGGAACCTCAGAGTGGATCCCTCCTTCCAGGGATGGTTCAGCAAACAAAGCATGGTAACAAAGCATGACAAAAATGCAAATGACAGAGTGCAAATAACAAAGTACAAATAGTAAATGAAATAGTAATAATAATAATAATAATAATGTGATGGGGTGCTGGCTGGAGAGCAAGCTGGTAGCCGGCAGGTGAGGTGGCCAGGTATCCAGTCACGATCACAGCAGCACTCTAGATAATGGAGACAACATGAGGGTTAGATGGAGCACAGTAAGCAGAAAACATACAAGAACCTCAGACCTAGTACCCATTCGGCAGCTAGGGTAGGGCTAGTGCTAACGGTATTGATTTAGCTGTAAATTAGAGCTGAGGGGCACTCCTTAGCAGCCAAAGGCGAGGGTAAATAGGTGGGTTTTTAGTCTCGCCTTAAATATATTCAGCAGAGTCAGCCTCCCTGATTACAGGTGGCAGGACTGTTCCACAGATAGGGCGCTCGATAAGAGAACGCCCTGTTTCCTGCTGATTTTTTATTTACTTTTGGAATTGATAAAAGGCCAGCTCCTGAGGACCGGAGCGGCCGAGAAGGAAAATAGGGAACAATAAGGTCCTTCAGGTACGATGGTGCGGACCCATGCAGGGTCTTGTAGGTAAGAAGTAGCAGCCTTTAAATATCTGATCTGGCATTTATTTGGGAGCCAGTGGAGGGGAAGTGAGAATAGGAGTAATGTGGTCAAACTTCCTATGTTCTCGTTAAAAGTCTAGCAGCAGCGTTCTGTACGAGCTGGAGGCTTTTTGTAGTAAGAGCTCGGTAAGGCCAGAGAACAGTGCATTACAGTTAATCCAGTCTGGATGATATAAATTGCATGGATGAGTGTCTCTGCGTCCGCAGCGGATAGCATTTGTCTGATCTTGGCAATGTTTCTAAGATGAAAGAAGGCAGTTCTGGTGATACTTTTGACATGCTGATCGAAAGAAAGCGTAGGATCAAGCAGAACACCAAGATTCTTGACGCAGGAGCTTTGGGCAATGGTGGATCCCTCAAGGCAGAGGGTGACGTCATCAAGTTGTGATTGTTTATGCTTCGGGCCGAAGATAATCATCTCAGTTTTCCCCGTGTTAAGCTGCAAGTAATTTTGGGACATCCATCTTTTGATTGCAGCGAGGCAGGATTCAACCTTTTGGATCTGTTGGAGCCGGGGGGAGTCTTTTGATCCAATGGGAATGTAGATTTGGGTGTCGTCCGCATAGCAGTGAAAGCTAATGCCAAAGCTGCGTAACTTGTTAATAGAGTTTTCTATTCTATTTCTATTTCTATTTGTATTCTTTTATAACTGCGGTCGGCTGTCGGGCGTTTTGCACATAAGATTTTCACTCACTGCTTATACTTGAGTAAAACTGTGAAGTGACAATAAAAATACTTGACTTGATTACCACTGGGATTGTACCCATACTATGTTGTGTTGAGGCAGATCAGCACATTTCTACCTCCCCTTGATGAGATGACATCAGCATCCAGGGGTGTTGGACTGGGGGGGCGACAAGTGGGACTGACTGCCCAGGGCCCAACGTGGAGGGGGGCCCCCTAAAAGCCTGAAAAAGTTAGTTTTTATTTGGATTTCTTTTCTTCTAAGTAATTAGTGACACAACTAACAGTAAAATTGGCAAAATAAATTGGTTGATAGACTGAAATTTGTTATTCAAAAAGAATAAAACTAAATATACTGGAGGGCCCCTGTCACCCTCTTACATCATAAATACTGAAACAAACATGAAGAAAATAATGTTCTCTTAAGCATGATACTCCAAGCAAACCTAATTTAACCACATAGTAAAAGTATCACAGTATTATATGGCTCCATATAGTAGTTCGCGCTTTCCCGTCATCCGACGCTATATGGAGAAACTAGACCTCTCTTGAATGTGCTGCTCAAATATTTCGCATTTGAATAACCAACTATGCGCCTTTGCAATTGCATAGAAAGACCAACAAATACACAATATAGCTAGATCGAAGATCTGTGGTGACCGTGACAGGTCTACTGTTATTGTTATTAGCGGCGGCTAAGCTAACTAGCTGAGACGGCTAGGCTAATGGCTACTAACCTCAGCACCTTAATGCCTGCAGTGCCCTATGCGGACAGCGAACTCCTGAAGATGGCAAACAAAAAGATAGCTGACCTTAAGGAGGACATCCGACAGCTTTCGGATGAGCTTCAGAAGAAAGACTCTCTGTTGTCCAGTTTTACGAGTCGTCTCCTCTGCTGTCCGGCTTCATGATAGCTGACCAGTCCAGGAAGTTGGCGTCGCCTGGTGCATCTCTTCGGACACAGTGGTGTGGGACCCAGCTACCTGTCCGCGCCCCACGTCCTGCTCCACACCGGGCCAAAAAGCAGGCTGGGCTGAGGTGGTGGTACGGGGGTAGCAAAAGAGCTCAGCCTGCTTCCCCTCGCCCTCAACCTCTTCAACCGCTATGCTGTCCTGGCTGATGAGGTCCTGTCGTCGGCATGACTCTCTCGTCTGTTTGACTGATGTCCCTGCTTCGATAGCCCCTTCTTGTCGGAATCCGGACCTGAATGCAGCCGCCTGTTGACATCGCCGTCTTCCCACCACTGGTGCCCGACCGTGCCGGGGTGACGGACTCCGCTGAGGCGCTTCTCCCCGCAGACCTTCCTCCTCTGACTGCGGCTGGCGCTGTTGGAGCTCATGAGGCTTACCGCTCAACTGTGGAGAATCAGCGACCATCCTCCCAGTTGGCGGCCTCCTCTACCCGACGGAGGATGCTTAAGGAAGCCGTACTTTCGGCACTTCTCTGACCATTCCTCGCCCGGTGCCGGCGGTGAGTTGCTCTCCCAGCTTCTGGTGCTGTCTCACCATCACATCCATCTGCTCTAGCACAGCAGAGGATCGCTGCACCTACCTGCCTCACGACCACACAATCCTCATGCCCTCGCCCCTCTTTCCCCCGACCACACTGATAGTGGGGGATTCAATCATTAGAAATGTCCCGCTTCCTTAACGCTACCACACACTGCCTCCCTGGAGCCACAGTTCAGCGTGTTTTGGAAAAACTTCCCGGTCTGCTCGGCTCACTCGCGTCCTCCATCTGTCGGGTGATAGTTCACGTAGGGTCCAATGACACTGCTCTCCAACAGTCTGAACTGACAAAAAAAGGCTTTAGTCACCTTTTCAACATTTTAAAAGACTGTGGGAAATCCATTTTCATCAGCGGCCCAATTCCATCACTATCCCGTGGGATGGGCGTTTTAGCAGGATTCTTAGCCTCAACACCTGGCTCCAGTCAACATGTAAGTCCCTTAACATTGATTTTATAGACAATTTTAATCTATTTTGGAGCCGTTCCTCATTCTACAGGCCCGATGGACTCCACCTGAACAGACTGGGCAGCTGGATGCTAACGGCTAACATACAGCACGCTGTCCAGTCTGCTGCTCCACACACCTGACTGTCGGCATGCCACACCCCCCTCCCGGACACTCCTCCTGCGCCTACAGAGGCACCTACTGTCCCTCCTGATAGCTCCCTCTACCGGCCACTCCTGTCATTACTCCTTACACCGGACAATCTTCCCATTCAGACCATTACACACAGACTGTCAAATCCTCTTCCACAACCACTATGCTGCATTAATTACAAAAACTTGATTGTTGTTAAACCACTACCACCTCCAGCCCCCTCCTCTCTCCCCACACCCTTAACATTTGGTCTACTAAATCCTCGATCCCTTACAAATAAATCTTTTATTGTTCATGATTTTGTACTGGACAATAAATTGGATTTCTTCTTGTTAACAGAAACCTGGCAAACAGATACTGTTAGCTTGATTCAAGCTACTCCCCCTATGTACTCATTTTTCCATGCACCGCGGCAGTCGGGCAGTCGTGGTGGTGGAATAGCAGCCATATATAAGGTCTCGTCTAAATGTTCCCCTGTAAATTCTTTTGGCTCTTTTACCTCTTTTGAAATGGTCAGCTTTATCATTCACGGTAAGATCCCCGTTCTCTGTATTGTGATCTATAGACCCCAAAGAGCAACGCCCATTTTCTACATGAATTTGCTGAGCTTCTGTCCATCATAACCCCCAAATTTGACAACCTAGTTATTCTTGGCGATATGAACATACATGTCTGCTGTCCATCACACCCGTTAGTCAATGATTTTATGAATTTGATTGACTCCTTTAATTTGGTCCAATCCATAAATGAACCCACTCACGACAAAGGTCACACCCTTGACCTTGTTTTAACCCTGGGTGTGCTTCCCTCCAACTTAAAAATTACCGACTTCCCTCCCTCGGACCACAAGGCCATTGTCTTCAACCTGCCCATCCACCCCCCCACCCCTCCCGCCCCCCCCATCCGTCTTACCCGTGTCCTTAACTCCACTACTGCCCCTAATTTCTCAGCGCTATTCCAGTCCTCTGCTCTACCCCCAACAGAAAATGCCCCTCCTCAAAATCCAGCCGAGCTAGTTGACTACTTTAGCACCACATCCATCGCTATCCTCGACCAGATTGCACCCCGCAAACCAGTGAAATCCCACAAAACAGGGTCACCCTGGTTAAATGAGGACACGCGCCTCTTAAAGAGGCTCTGTAGAAAGGCTGAGCGGAAATGGAAGGCAGATAAATTGCACATTTCCCGTGACATCCTGAGATCCCTCATGGCGGACTATGATTCCACTGTTAAGATTGCCAGAGCAAACTATTATTCCAACATTGTCACCAAAAACAGCCATAATTCCAGAACTCTGTTCAAAGTAATAGACTCAATCACAAACCCCGCCCCTACCCATAACATTCAATTTTGCCAAGAAAAATGTGAGGCATTTCTTACATTCTTCGTGGATAAAATTAACAATATTAGAGCCCAGATTACCCCTAACAATAACCCTTTCTCCTTCACCCCAGCTATTTCAGTCCAGCTAATTAACTTTCTACCTATCACCTCTCTCTCATTAGACAAAATTATTCTCTCAATGAAATCCTCTACCTCACAATTGGACCCCATACCTACCAAACTGCTAAAAGAAGTACTCCCCACAGTCTCTCCTCATATCCTTGCCATTATTAACACTTCCCTATCCACTGCTATTTTCCCTACCGCCTTCAAACACGCCGTAGTTCAACCACTTCTAAAGAAACCCAACTCGGACCCATCCGAACTACAAAATTACAGACCAATTTCCAAACTGCCATTTCTGTCAAAAGTACTAGAAAAAGTCATCTACTCCCAGCTACAATCCTTTATGAACTCCAATAATCTATTTGAAAAATTCCAATCTGGTTTCAGAGCCCACCACAGTACCGAGACGGCCCTCGTAAAGGTCACAAATGATCTCCTTCTCACCACTGATGCCGGTGTCTGCACTATAATGCTGCTGTTGGACATGAGTGCTGCCTTCGACACGGTGGACCACTCTATCCTCCTCAACCGCCTGCAGACCTGGGTCGGCTTGCAGGGCAGCGCCCTAGAACTTCTCAGGTCCTACCTTAGCAGCAGGACCTTCTCCGTCACCTCTGGTGACGCCTCCTCCTCCATAGCCCCTCTCACCTGTGGTGTTCCCCAAGGGTCCATACTTGGTCCCCTCCTTTTTTCTGTATACATGCTTCCACTGGGTGGCATCATACGCAACCACAACCTCACTTTCCACTGTTATGCAGACGACACCCAAATATATGTCCCCATCAAATCACCCTCCCCTCTCAGCCTAGACGGCTTAAAGGCCTGCCTCCAGGACATAAACTGTTGGATGTCCCAAAGCTTCCTGCAGCTTAACTCCAACAAAACTGAGATTGTTCTCTTTGGCCCTGAAAGCGACACTGCCATTTTAAAACGTAGCCTAGATGGCCTGGCTTCGAACGTCACCACTGTGGCCAAAAACCTTGGGGTTTTTATTGATTCGGACCTTAGTTTTAATGTTCAAATTAAGAGAGTAGTTCAAACCTGTTTCTTCCAGCTAAGAAACATAGCTAAAATTAAATCATTTTTAACTGTACCCGACCTTGAAAAAGTAATCCACGCATTCATCACCTCACGTTTAGACTACTGTAACGCACTATACACCGGCCTAACCCAAAAATCAATCTCCCGCCTGCAATTGGTCCAGAATGCTGCCGCCAGGCTTCTGACCAGTACAAGAAAAAGAGACCACATCACCCCAGTCCTAGCTTCCCTTCACTGGCTCCCCGTTGCTTTTAGAATTGATTTTAAAATTCTCCTATTAACTTTTAAGGCAAGAATAGGCCTTGCCCCCCAATATATTGTTGACCTCCTAACCCCCTATAACCCTGCCCGTGCCCTCAGGTCCTCTGATGGGGCTCTCTTTGAGGTGCCCAAGAAGTCCCATCTTGTTGCCAAGGGAGAACGAGCTTTCTCCGTTCGCGCCCCTAAAATGTGGAATGCCCTTCCCAAGAGCATTCGCCAACTAGATACCCTCCCAACTTTTAAATCCCATCTTAAAACCTACCTGTTCACGAAAGCCTTCCCCCTCTCTTCATCCTAAACCTCTCCTCAATCATTCTCACTGTTCTGCCTGTCTATTTTAGTTTTAATATGTACTATTTAATTACGTTTTATGTTCTGATAATGTTGTCCTTCCTTGTTTAATTTGCTTGGTTGATTGTTTTCCTACTGTTTTATCATGTATTTTATCTTGTGCAGCACTTTAATTTGCTTGGTTGATTGTTTTCCTACTGTTTTATCATGTATTTTATCTTGTGCAGCACTTTAATTTGCTTGGTTGATTGTTTTCTTACTGTTTTATCATGTATTTTATCATGTGCAGCACTTTGTGACTCTTGTCTTGAAAGGTGCTATATAAATAAAGTTTATTATTATTATTATTATTATTATAACGATGGTCTAAATGAAGTTAAAATTTGTTTTTTTGTAAAATAACTAATATAACAGCCAACTAAATAATAATTTCCCGCTCGGTTGTGGTGGGGCCCTATATGCCCCAAAATCCCTGTCACCACCATCATCATCAATAATAATAATAATAATAATAATAATAATAACGTTAATTGTATTAACGATGAAGCTGCTTACTAACCATCCTGAACGAAGCCTGAAGCCACGTCATCAACACGCGCCGCCCTGTCGCGTGTTTAATGCGCGCCATTTAGCAGCGTGTTGACGGTTGCTTTTGGTTGACACGCAGCCGCTACGGCCAACGGGGCTTTTATTTCTGTCTTTCTTTCTTTCTTATTCTACAGCGCGTCACTTCTTTAGGTGAGTCCGCGTTTTCAATCTTTTTTTTTTATTCACACGCAAGTGGTGAATGTGTTGTTGTTGTTGTTGACGATGCCGCCGCGGCCGCCACGGAGCTAGCTTGGCTTCCTTTGCTTTATAGTTGTATTGAATCTAAACGCCGTCTACCCGCCACATCGTGTCGGGTGGCATCAAACCCGCACACGCGTCGTCGTGTTGTTCCGTCTTCGTTTCGTCTTCGTGTCGACGGACTACGAAGCTAAACGCAGAACTCTGCACATGTAATGGTGCGTTCCAGTTGTACCAGGGAGTCGGATCTCCCGGCTTTCAGGCGGGGGGCGACGACGACACCCCCCTTACGTCGGAATTCCCACTCCGGAAGATGCCGCAGGAACACAGAGACGCCAACCGCCGACTTCACGGTCCGAGATGATGACCGAGTAAAGCGAAACACACGAGTAACGGAACTGGGAATGACGTAACACCCGCATTGACCCTCAACTTCTGACTAGGGAGTCGTGAATTCCGACTTGCGAGGACAACTGGAACGTACCATAGTTGTCATCACGTTACACAATCACCCGACCCAGCTAGTGCTGCCCTTCCTTCCTCCACATAGACGCTTTGAATGTGTTGCTTGAATGTGACGTCTTATCACAATAGTTTTAGATCTGGCTTGTCACTACACCGATAATTACATCCATAGAGATGGATGGATGGATGTGGTGCATTTATCCCAAAAACGGTATTTGGAACATGGCTGCCATGGCATGCCATCAATCAATTACCCTTGCCAGTAGTAAATGATTACTTCTGTATCCTCTCTCATACAACAGGAAGACAGCGTGTCAATGAAACAACCAAATGTATGCCCAGGACACACACACTTACTTATTACTTACGTACTTATAAAGTCTGTATGTAAGGCGTGCAGAGGGAAAATACAATAAAGAAGACAGTTTGTTTTACTTATGCAACTCATGATCTATTGCCAAATGGCTGTTTGCAGGGAATGCCACATTGTCAACATCGGAGGATTTGGGTTTTGGTAAAACCCATAGAGGGTTACATTATCCAAACAGTGTGAGTTGATGAGCCGTATACGGTCAATCAGGAAGGTCATGGCGATGGTCATGTTTCTGAAAGGCAGATTAATTACACATCGAAGACTTGACGACAGTCGTGAATCCTGGTACAAACGCACAATGATCAATTGGGGAGATGCAAAGGAATAATGAAAGGCCTTTCTCTATTGGAGAGGGGACGAGAGCTGTCCAGTGTTGAGAAACATCGATGCAGCATGTCATCGCAATACTTTCTTCCGCAGTACAATATAGATACAGTGGTGCCAAGTATCACCCAGTCAGGCAGTTTGTGTTAAATATGTGTTAAATATTTGGTTAATACTCGTGTTCAGTCTCTGTGGGGCTAGCCAGAATGTCAACAAACCCTAACATAATAATGTTAGGGTTTCTTGACAAATTGTCAGTCTGTAGGTTGAGCTCTTAACATCGCTCAGCAATGCAATGCCTAGGACTAGGGCCTAAGTGTAGGAGTGCTGTCTAGGAACAGTTGTTCCTCATCGCAAGGAGACTGTGACAGCAGTATAGTAGTAATGGGTACTACCATTATATAACCAGTGGTTTTAGTTTAGATTAGCACTGCGTTCCTCAAGTTCTCTTGATTATTATGTATCATGATGATTAACTTGGATGTGCTGTCTCAATGGTGTTCAAAACCACAACACTATGCCCCTTGGAGGCTAACACTCTAATTAAAACATACTCCACATTAATTTACAATTAGAGCACAGTGGTAACCTGGTTTTGTCTAAATAGGATGAAATACAACAAAGTCACCACTAAGATGGCAGCCTTGATGAATGTATTGTATAGAACAGAGTTCAAACTTAAAGTTGTCATCCCATATATAAATCAGCCTATGCTATTCCTAAGATGGACAATGCTGTACTTCTTCACCAATGGTTGTCAATACTGTTGATGCTGCCACTGCAGCAACCGCACTATAATCCCAAGTGATTCTGACTTTTCTAGTCTCAAAGGCACTCCATGAAGGACAAACTGCATCTCAAATAACTTTAAATCATGGTCATGAATTATGCTGAGAATTAAAATATGTTGGATAACATGTCAAACAACATCTCTGCTTAAAGAGGTGTTCTCAGTTGCCATGGCGGGAAAAACTTTTGCCTGTGAATTTGACTTGTGTGAGGTAAGCTTACTCTGTAGGTTAGAAAATGGTATCTAACTTTCTGGGTCAAGGGCTCATCGCTTTGGTAATTTAATCCAAGTATGCATTAAATTGAGACTTTAGTTCATACTTTAATACTTGGACTCATTTCAAAAAGAGTTCTAGGTACCTGCTATAACATCTGACACACATTTAACAGGCTTGAACAATCTTTCCACTCTCTTCCTTACACTCTTCACTAGTCTGGTGGTTAGGCTGTTTGACTTTCAGGTTCTGGGGTTTCGAACCCCAAAATATACAGCCCACGACGTAACCACCAAACTGCTTGTTAATGATCTTGACGTCCTTCTTTCCTTCCTTGTTGTGCTTTCTCCTCTTTGCATCTCCCCTCTCTTCCTCCCCGTCTCTTACTGTTCTTGTCCTGACAGTTATGGATATAGACAGTGCCAGCTCGGTGGTGCTGCAGACCCTGACCCAGGCCACCAGCCAGGACACGGCGCTGCTGAAGCCCGCAGAGGAGCAGCTCAAGCAGTGGGAGACTCAGCCGGGCTTCTATTCTGTCCTGCTGGTACGACACGCCAACCACAAACACACACGACACGGTCCAAAGAGTCTTGTCCTCTTGTGGATATGTTTATTTTCACATGCATCACGATTGCAATATGATTCACTATTGTTGGGAATGATAATTTTTGCATCACGATTTCATTTGTTCTGAAAAAAATATCATGATGTGACCTTTGTTGGCGGTCTGTACCAAATAATCGTCTTTTCTTACATCTAGAGAAAATGTGTGTAGACCAGGGCATCTGTGCAGCACTACAGTAATAATAGTGGTATACATTTACATCTCCATATTTTACCTGAATCAAAAAATGGCTGCTCCTGCAATTTGGGTATTTCTATTAATTGTTAAGCCCTACTCTTGTGTCGCTCCACCAGTAGAGCATGGCATTTAAACGGCATCAATTTCCGTTTTCCATTTTTGACTGCATCGAGGCATCTAGGCAAATGCCTCTTTCACTGTATATTTCTCCAGCCACACTATTCTGAGTTTTGGTTCCCTCTAGCCTCATGGTCGTTTCAGAGCACTGAGGCAGACGTTATGTCGCACACATCAAGAAATAACCCCGGGATGATTTCTGCAGTAATCCCGTTTGACATGACATACATTTTTCACCTGGCAATTACAACACGATAATCGCTGCTGAGATGAACGTATTTCTGTCTGGCGAACCAATGTCACGCCCAGAACACATTTATATTATGATTTTTACATCGCAGAACACTTGTCACAGTTGTGTCCAAAACCTTGCAGCCAGAAGGGCAGAGCTTATTGAGTTAGCAGTGCTCTGCTCAATACACCGGCGCGCTCTGTTTACAAAGATTAGGAGCAAAGCACTCTCTCACTCTTTATGGCTGTGTTTTTATTTTCTCTTTTAGCGTCTACTATAAAAAGAATACGCTAGACCCATAATCACGTACTGATCATTTATTGTATGAATTTATTAGATATATGATTGATATTATAGCATCATTTTACCTTGCAAATAGTGAAGATTTGCAATTGAGTATGATTGAGTATTAGTATGCTAATAAGTGGGCCTAATGAACACAAGTCTATTAACATCCCCTCATCGACATTTCCTTTGTTCCGAGGGCTGTGTGTTTTTGCTCCCATGTGCAAACCATATTCGATAACATTTGATAATATTAAAGCATAAACCAAATCATTCACAATGAGACTATACCACACCACTGTAACATTTGGCTGAATGCTATGCAGACATGACACTAAGATCGTCACAACCCCCCCCCCCCACACCAAGAACAATCTTCACAACCACATGCTGGACGTGAACGTCCGCGGTGGCTGGCCGTTGCTCTACTTCGAAGAACTGGGCATCGACCGCTACTGGAGGAGAGTCGCCTCTCAAAGTGAGTACCGGGCGTTCCCACACCCTTCTCTCCATGACCTCCGGGCCCCTGCCCTGTGGACGACCCTGTTTGTTGTTTTTGTTGTTTTGTTGTTGTATTCCCCTCCATCTTGTGTTCCTCTGTCACTGCATGCTGCCCCCCCCCCCCCCCCCCCCCCTCCTTCTTCGTTCTTTGTTTTGTTTTGAATCTTGAATCTTGTCGTTCTCCTTGCGTATCTTTTTTCTCATGCCAATGTATTGTGCGATTCTCTCCATCTCTGTTTCTCTCTCTCTCTCTTTCTCTCTCTCTCTCTCTTGTATTACCCCCCCCACCCCTTCTCACACTTGCTGCTTTTCACCCCTCATTCTATCATCCTGATCTTCGTTGTCGCCATCATTAATGCCAGCAATGTATGCATACTGTTGGGGTGTCAGATTGAATGTTGTTATCACATATCAAGTAGGCTACGCGTTGTTGCCTGTTTTGACATTGCTTATTACACCGTACTTATTTGTGTGAAACGGGACACTGTAATAAAAGAAGCATAACCTTGTATCTGAAGTTGGGCTCGGTCAATGCGCTCGTTTTGAGGAGAATTTGATTTAAAACTTGCAAGCTGGCCCAGCAGAGAGACATTTATCGCCTTCCTTTTCTTTTATCTTCTCTGGGAATTGCCTCGGTTGCCCTCGGCTGTAAAATATGTCGTTAAATCAATCATTTCAATTCATTTAATTAAATACTTCATTACCTTTGGGTCACTGCCTTCACCCAAGGCTGGCGCCGGTAATATCTGAGGCCGCGGTGGTGTACCCGTTTACATTGCTTTGGATTAACGCCCCGAGTGTCGCAGCATTAATAATAGAGATGCAAGGTGTGGAACATGTAGAATCGTAAGAAAAGTAAGCACAGAGCGGTGACTCTTCCGATAAACTTGCTTTACTTTGGTACGCCACTTCTGGGGATGCTTTTCACGGTTTCAACGGTTGTGCACCTCTCTGGTGAAACCTCTCCCACCTGTTTAGACAGATAAAGCACCATCTCTCTCTCTCTCTCTCTCTCTCTCTCTCTCTCTCTAGTCTTTGCGTCACAATCTCAGAACCGGTTGCATTTTGAGAGATTCAAAGCTGGTGTAAACAAGGCTCCAGATATGTTTTGCGCTTATTTATATATTGGTTTATATATAATCAATATAAGATCGATTGTTGGTAGTACCTTACCCTGCTATTAATTCAGTACGACGTTTCTGTACTTTTTTAAGCATTGGTTTCCAACCTTCTCGATCTCCTCTCTTTCTGGCCTCAAGGCGTGGTTATACCATCGGTCCCTTTTGTCCCCCCCATGTAATTTATCTGCTCTCCACCCAGACGCTCTGAGTTCATGTAATCCTCACTCACTCCATCCACCCGCCATCATCCACCCACCCTCTCTCTCTCTCTCTCCTGTGGCTCCAGGCGGGAGAAAGGGGTGCATTCCAGTTTAATGCAACGCCTCATCCATCACGGCGTCACGCTGCCACTCTCCACCCAGAAACCTTTCTGTCACTCCACCTCCACCACTTGTCGTGTGCTTGTAATGACTTATTCTAGTGTAGCCCTCGTGGTGGCGCCGGGTGGATGAATGGGAGAGGAAGGTGGAAGGGAGTGCAGGGCCCACGCTGCAGGCGGGCGTGCAGCTCGGGCCAACTGCTTCTGTGTGATAGCGTTTATAGAGAGAGAGAGAGAGAGAGAGAGAGAGAGAGAGAGAGAGAGAGAGAGAGAGAGAGAGAGAGAGAGAGAGAGAGAGAGAGAGAGAGGAGAGAGAGAGAGAGAGAGAAGGGGGGTGTGAGGGGGGTGGGGGGGAGGGGGGGGGGGGAGAGAGGAGAGCGAGAGAGAGAGACCCCCACAGCCTGCTGCTCAGAGTCAGCATATTCTTATCTTTTCTATTAAATGCCATGGTATGTCTGGGCTAGAAATTGGCAGTTCAGCAATAGAGGGCAACTTTTGGACATTGAACACTGTGTGGCAGAGCCGGTGGCACCCTGCAGCCCTCCTCATACTGTATGAGTGTATGGATGCACATGGAACAGGAAAGACCGTCTCAACCTGGCTGCACCAGATTTCTAACCCCTACAAACCTTAGTGGCCATGTAGACGCAGATCTGAGTATGTTCACCTGTATCCGTAATCAACTGGATAATGAATGAATGAATGAATGAATGAATGCCTGCTCTGTTAACTTGTTCCAGTTGCAAGATCATCTCTCTCCTCTTCTCCCCTCTCTATCATCATAATGACATAATAATCAACTTTGAGTTTGATTTGTGAATACACTTTTTAAACACTTCTACTATTGTGTGCAAATTGACATGACCAAAATGTTTATCCGTAATGCAATGTCTGTCCATGGTCTTCATTCAATAGCCTTTCTCTGTTACACTTATTCAAGTGGCAATGCTGAAATGTAAAATATGGTTCGGGATACTCGTGATATTTATGAAATATATAGCCTGATGTGAAGATTCATCAGTTATCATGATGATGCATGATGGGAAGACCACTGAGACGGTATCTTTTGCCAGCAATATTCTAAATAATTAAATGGGATTTGTTTGTTGGTCTGGCCTTTCACCATCTCCCACTGCATTGTTGACGTACATGTTGACGTAATGCCTGTTGTCTTCTTCCATCTACAATGTTTTCACAGTTCCTTGACGGAGGAAGAGAAGACGTCTCTGCGCGCCGGTCTCATTACAAACTTCAATGAGCCCGTCAACCAGGTTAGTTTACTATTCAAAAACACATTTGCATTTCAGGATGGACTATATGTGGTTTAACCACGCACATATACTTGGCATACATTCCGCCTACTATGTGAATCTTTTTCATTCTTAATTATGATCGAAGAGATTGGGCTCTATAATTGTGAACTCCTTTCTATTTTATATAACATTGCCATGGAAACAAGACATTTTTGAGGGAGATAAGCTTAATTATCATAAGGGGTGAACTTAATTAACAGGGTAGGATTTTTCTATAAAGTGTGTTTCATTAATTAACCTTCTAACGGTGGCGACCATAGTTTGACAGCAAATGACATGGCAAATGAAGTCCCGGAAAAGCTTTGGAATTGAGTTAGTGGTTCTTTAATATTCAAAATTGTGTCTCATTTATAATGGGGGTCCAGGTAGCATTTCTTGGCCTTGAGTTGACCTTCCCCTCTAAAACCTCCACACGCCTCTTAAGTGCTGAATATCGCGTAAAAAATTACTCTTTTCAAAGAGGAGTAGATGTGCTGACGGTGACCATATGAAGCAAGTTAACTATAAAGTTATTAATTGGTGGTTAATTCAAGTTCATTGGGTCCTTTTCTATTCACAAATGTCACAAAAATGTCAGCGTGTCACAAAGAAGTCTGCCTATATAATACAAATACAAATGTTCCTTGTGAACTTTCTAATGGTGGCCATTCATCCCGGCCAGTGCAGCCAGCATGGTTTTAGTGAGTCGTTAAGACTTATTTAAGCCATATGATTCAGTGCCCTATTCAGCTATTGTAACTGCCTGGTTACAATGACC
The DNA here is from genome assembly GCA_002895965.2 of Coryphaenoides rupestris. NCBI lineage: Eukaryota > Metazoa > Chordata > Actinopteri > Gadiformes > Macrouridae > Coryphaenoides > Coryphaenoides rupestris. The sequence continues at coordinate 81,981 of PIJE02001243.1, read as the reverse complement.
CTTGCAGAGAAAAATGAACAATCTCTACAAGGAGAAGTCTGGACTTGGCGTCGACCACCAGTCATCATCATCATCATTATTCATAAGGAATGTACTGTATATTAAGCACCAGCAGAGCGTAACAACCCAATTCACTTGCAATCCCGACTAGTGTATTTATTTCTATATTTCTTGTGTGTTGAATTAAAAAGGGTGGAATTTAAAGGAAACGTCCATCGTTCATTTGTTGGCGTCGCATAGTCGGAGGTGGTCGTCGAGTATTGTAAAGCCGGAGTGTCTACAAAAATGGCAAATCCAACCTGCAGTACCTTGAATTACTCAACCAGAAATATTCAAGGTTATTTTGATCAGCTCACTTTTTAAAAACGCTACTGGGCTTGACGAGACGCCTACAAAAAATATTTTACACAAAGCTAATTTTAGTACGGCAGATAATGGGCAACGTGGATGAAATGGGATATTTAGAAAACAGTTAGTTAACGGTGGGATACATTTGCTGGGGAAGGTATTGTTGCATGAGGCCCTCTGTGAATGAATCGATTCTCTCATAACTTGAAGATTGATATGGATGATACAAAAAAATCCTACACCTTTTGAGGTGCATGGGTGTAGAAGGTGTTCAAAATGGAGTACATTTCACTCATTTTGCGTCATTTACAACTCCTGGAGGTTGTAGCCCAAGTTTTGAAAGGTCATTTCAGAAAAATAGAACAGATATGGTGCATTATCGGTGAATATATTCCTTTTATGACGACGTGTCACATTTTCCCCTTTTGTGAAAAAGGACTCTGTTCAGCTCGGCTCAAACTGAGGTCCGCCAGAAACCCCCTGACATACAGCTGTCTGGACCTATCGGTAGTCAGGTCAGCAGCTAGGGCCCCAAGAAGGATGCACTATCCATCCATCGTCTGTAATCAAAGAAGTCCTCATGAGCGTACCCCACAACGCAACTCACGGCTCAAAACAAATTGTCTCGGCTCAAAGCTCTGCTCCCAACGTAAGGCCTGGCTGAGTTTTCGCCCCGGTGTCTAGACCAGGTTGGCCCCATGGTGCTATAGTTCAGGCACCTGCCTCACATGGTTCAGAACAAGGTTAGTTATTATAACCTATGTGTGTTTTTTACTTATCAATATGCTGGGCCACGGAATGGTCAGTGTTGGAATATTACGTTTTGTCCACGGTTCCTTGCCCTGAAAATCAGGGCAATAATCACACTCAATATGAATAATGATTAGTTTACTCATAAAGATTAGTGTCTTAAGTGGTACAGTAAGCACCGTAGTTGTGCAAATAAAATATTTGACGGTGCTAACTGAACAAGAAAGAAAATGCGACAATCCACTCAAAGCAAAGTTTCCTGGTTTTCAAATGTTACCGGTCGGTGACCCAGGCTCATTTCCAATTAGTTTGTCAGTATTTTCTGAGACAAGCTCGGAGGAAGTTCATGTTGTTGGAGCCAGGATTCATGGCAAGAGTCTGGGACCTATGGGGTAGATCATAGGAAATAGACGGTACACAAAGTACACAAAGAATGCATGGTGAACCGTAATTTTAATATTCACGTTTTTAATTGGCTGGGATACAAGTTGCTATCCGTGTCAAGTTTACGTGCAACACGACTTCAAAGGAAAGCATGATGAAGGTTTCTCTTCTCAGGGCTTGTGCAGTGCTTACTGCATGGGGCTCCTATATTTAATTGCTACAGGCAGCGGTTGTCACATATAATGTGTAAAACACGAATGCACCATAGCCATGTAACCAACCAAACCAAATGCAGTGCTTGCTCCCTTTCATTTCCTTTAGTTTGCTAAGACAGAGATATCTATTGTGCTATTATTATAGTTATGCTAATGTTACTTTGTAAAACCACAACATAAACAAGCCCTGATGATGAGAAGACCATAGTGAATTGATCCTGTTGGGTTACAGTAGGTACTTAAACTAACCAGGCACAGTAAGACATCTTCAATAAGGCAGTTCTCAACTGGTCTCCCCTCAGGACCCACATGTGTTATTAAGTCACAATCCAAAAATACAAACATGTATTTTACCAATATTGCAGTAATAAAGAGTGCCTTGTTGAAGGCATTGATCGAACAAAAAAACTGCGACTTTTGGGGGCTGAACTAAATGAAAGAGTAGGCCATTGAAACGTGAATTAACCTTGAAACATTAGTTAATTCATGGGCTTATTTGTAGAGATTAAGGTTTGGCATATGCTCTGTGGACCCACTCCAAATGCCCTGGCCGAGCCACCGGGTGAGAATAACTGCTTTAATGTATGAGGTATTGAGCCTGGTGCTTGGTGGTGATAAAGCTGTCTTACACACTCTTTTTACGATGCCATGATAACACCTGATTAATGAATGGGTCTAAGTGGGAGTAACAAAGCCTTTTAGTGGTGTTTTTTTTCTCCAGTAAAAGCATCAGAAATGTACCACATCCAGAAAAACCTCAATAAGTAGACCTACTCTCCTGGGGCTAAAACCCTCTTCATAAATTGCCTGAACCTGTCCTTTTGCTTATTTCCTGATTTTCTTTCTCTTTTCGTATCCTATTTTCCACCGGCCAGATCGCCACCCAGATTGCAGTGCTGATAGCCAAGGTGGCCCGCTTGGACTGTCCCAGGCAGTGGCCGGAGCTCATTCCCATTCTGATGGAGTCTGTGAAGGGCCAGGATGGCCTGCAGCAACACCGCGCCTTGCTCACCTTCTACCACGTCACCAAGACCCTGTCGTCCAAGCGGCTGGCCCAGGACCGGCGCCTCTTCCAGGACGTGAGTTCACGGACGTCATTAAAAAGGGGCTCCTCTGTTTCACTGTCCAATCTCCCCATTAGGATGTCACGAGTGGCCGCGTCCACCCAGATGTATGCTGGACAGATCGGCCGACCAGTTGCTACAGTCCACTAGGTTGGCGGATCTATCCATACAGCTGGGTGGACGCGCCCACTTGTGATGTCATAAGCCGAAACCGATTGGATTGGCTGATCACGTTCACACCTGGTGGTATAATCGGTTCCCTTTAACTATTGATCGCTCGCCACTAATTATGGTTTTGGCAGATTACACTTTTGTTTCTTGTCTTTCTCGAGGAGGGGATTTCATGGTTTTTCTGGGATTTCAGGTTTTTGTTTTTTGTTCCCCAGATGTTTTCATTTTTCCCCAGCTTTCCTCTCTAATCTGTTGCCCCGTCCTTAGCTCGACAAGTTTATGTTCGGGCACAGGATCGTGTAGAGGAGGTTACTGGGTGCGATCCCTTCATCTAGTAGACGTCTTTGATCAAGTTCCCGAACCTCGACCTGCTCCTTACCCGACGTCTGTCTGAATGCACCGTTAAGCCGCGTAGGATAAACCTGTAGCTAAATGAGCAAATGGTCATAGAAGAGTAGAGTTGGATTATAACAAATCCGTATGATAACAAAAACATCCTTAAAATGACAAACTTGGCCTCTAGGAGATGCTGTTTAGCTACTGTATGCAGCCTGTGTGTTTCGAGCGTCACTCGTGTGTGTGTGCGTGTGTGTGTGCGCGTGTGTGCTTGTGTGCGTCTGTCCCACTGTTTTATGTTATTGTGCACAATGCTATCAGATGCATGCGCTAGCTTGTGTCCACATGCAGAAGAATGAGTCTGAATTATTCCACCGTCGTCCAGTTTCCTTGGGAGGAGTGGGAGCATCGTAACGGGGGCCGGGAGTCGGTGTGGAACTCAACGGGGCCTCATCATGAGCAGGAGGGACGTTGAGAGTAAATCAAGGTCATCTTGAATCCTCTGAAGGCTGAGGGAGCGCGGGGGGGCAGCTAAGGTTTTCTCGACAGGAGAGCTTTAGTGCACACATGAAGTGGAAATTAATTGGTCTTCAGGACACATGTGATTAATGTTGGCGTCTTGTGTCACTGGGCTGAGTAGTGAACAGTAGATAAAATGGTAAAATTGGTCAAATGGTTTGCATTTATATAGCACTGTTCTCCAAAGCACTTTTCATTGCCTCACATTCAGCCATTCATACACACATTCATGCACATCTGGAGAAGTTGGGTTTCGGTGTCTTGCTCAGGGACACCTTAACACTTGGCTCGGCGGAGCTCGGGGATCGAACCAGCCCCGAAACCAGCTACCTTTCGGTTGGCAGACATCCACATCTACTCTCACCTCCTGAGCTCCTGCTGCCCCAATAGGGGTGTCTTCCTCCTTCCTCCACCCCTTCCTCCTCCTCCTATCAAGGAGGAGGAGGAAGGGGTTCGTGATAAACACTCGAAGATAATCAATCAGGGTTTCCCCCAGCTTGTAGGCAAGGCATGGTGCCCCCACTAATTGACTGACCACCACAAAATTAACAAATATAATGTACCATAATTAATGTAACTCATAGAAATGCACTACCAAGTACCACCGGAGCGAATGACTTTCTCCAGTGCAAGTGTGTGTGTGCTATGACAGCTGCTGTTGACAGACGAGGTTTTGAGATGACTGACATTGTGTAGCCTACCAGACTAATGACCCAGAATGTGCTGCTCTACTTGGAAAAGAAAAGAGCACCACTGCCATGACACAAAGAGGTTATCAAACAAACAATCAGGACATTTATTGAACGCAACACATAAACAAGCAAATTGCACACACAAGTCTGCGTCACTCCTCCATCCCCACATAAAAATCCCATTTCATAACTTGCGCTTGCCCTAATTTAGGACCCCCGTCCTCCTGATGGAACGTGCCGCTGTTACACACGCACGCAGTTTTCCCCGACGATGACTATTTGACGATTAAAGACGTCATCGACTTGGTGTCTTTTCTATCAAAGATTCAAATCGACCTTGAAGATTCAAGATCACCCCTGGTGAATAATTTGTATCGGGTCACTGCATCAAGTCTAAAGGAGCACATGAAAGCATTTCAGCCAGAGGACCACGGGGGGACCCCACATGTGAGAGACAGAGAGTTGGTGGACGGACGATGGACGGGTCTTTTTGTCTCATGTATGAATAATATTACTCCCTGTCACCCAAGTTCAATCAGCACCATTTTAGGACCTGCAACAGACCTTGTGCCTTAACATAACCCGTCTTCTGCTGTCAGCTGTCAGCCCCTAGCATGATTGACCAGAGGCTCCCCTCTGGAGATGACAGTGCTGTGTGGCCTGAGGTGACATTTATCTCTCCCCACACACACATACACACACACTCACTCTCTGGTCCTTAGTTTTATTGGCCCACTGGCAGCCAACCAGATGGGCACAGGCTGGCGGGGCGACGGAGGGATGAAGGCAGCTTCTGGGACAGAGGTAGAGAGAAGAGGAGAAGAGATGTGTGAAGCGAGGAGGGTAAGAAATGAAAAGGAACGCATTTGCTCGACAGAGTTGTGGAGTGGAGGGCTCGGTGGAAGGTGAATCGGTTGCATTTGCACACAATTCAAATACCGGCCATTGATTGGCCACTCTTGTTGTTCCGTCAGCGAGAGCAAAAAACGATCAGAAATGTAATACGAGGCAAGACCACAAAGCGAAGCAAAACACAAAGCAATCATCTAAAAGCAATGAGTAAACACAGCCGTGAACAACTCCGGTTAAGCTACTTTAAGGTGCAGTGGGTAGCGGCTTGGGTAGCGGCCACCTCTAAAATGGTGCACATCTAGACGGCGGGTCATCTGAAGAGGCCGTGTTCAGACCGACAGGTGTGTTCTCCGGACCACACGTCCATCGGCGGGGAAGATCATGGCAAGGGGTGCCGCCATGTCTGATTCACTCCCACTGTAGCGCCACGCCGAGCGGCAGGAAGATGGACGCCAGATGTGGTTTTGCTTTGCAGACGTTCCATGTGCTTGGAGGTTGGGGTTGATAGCTTGGCCAAAGCTAAACGCGCCTACCTTCACGTGAACCCTTCTGGTTAAAATTGTAAAAGTGTCTAATGAAATAAGTTATGAGAAAGAAGAAATGTAAAACTAAACTTGACATATTTTGGACCTATATTGTCGACAATCAAACCTATCCCCAAATGTATGTGCGTCTTTGCTCTTAATACAACTTATTAATTGAGGGGCATTTTAATGATAATCAGCTTTCGCAGACTCTCGGACATAGCTCATACAGCTTGTCAAACTCTAAGGATTAACCAGACTGGAACACTTGCTCGCACAAGTTGTCCTGAGGCCTCCGTATCCCAATTAGCAACTGGTCGTCTGGGATTTTAAGTCTGCTATGCTGCTATTTGGCATCGTTCTGGCCACCGCTCTGCCGGAGGCAGGGGACCAACCATGGCTGGTTGGTTGGTTTCCTTCCGTCAGCTTTAAAAGTGTCCTTCTAATGCGTGGACTTGAGGCACCAATTTGCCCTTTTTGTAAAACCAGGACAAGAGGCTAGAGAATCAGGGAAGATGGAGCAACGTGCCAAGCTGTGAGTTTGATCACGTGACTGGATTATACCCGCTGCCCTCCCGTGGTCACATGTCCTTACTTGCAACTATAATTACCTTGGCATTTAAAGTGTGTTAACGCCGGAGTTTGTAATTCATACATCCAACCGGCAAAATATTGTATACCGTTAGAAATGACTGGTCTTTTGGTCACACCCGCAGAGGGGCGGACGTCACGCTGTCATTCAGAGAAACCACGCAACGTGAAACTCTGCCTCCCTTCATTTCCTGCCTCTCGTCCAATCAGTCGGGACTAAACGCTCACACTTAGGGATGGGGAGATCATTGATATTGATACCATTTTCGAGACCATTTTTGTTTAACGATCCAAGTCTTAATTGTTAGCACTGTGGCTGTTTTCCTATTCTTTGGTGTAAAGTTGAGGCGACCATACATTCTTGATGGAACTAGTATTGCTTGTTTTGCTTAACTGCGCATGCGACGTTTTGATTTCTGAACAGAATTAAGCATCCGTGGCTATCAATAAACATTGCTAATGCGGGGCATTTATTTGAAAGGAATACACACAGGGCCCCCTTCAACATGACGTATCACCATGAGAATAGTTACATAATATATCATAATCAATGTAACATACAGAATCAATGTATATTTGTGATTTAAATGCCATGACTCCCCCCTAACCAGATATAGCGCTACGCTGTGAGACTTGCAAAGTCTTGATATAAGTATTGATAAGCTTGCAACGTAGGCCTATAGATTTTTGTATTTGAGAGATGTGGAACCGGGTCCTTATAGAACTGGCTCTAGATCCCCATCCCTACTCGGCCTCTTGTTGTTGTTGTTGTTGTCATGGTCGTGGTAACACGGGAGCAACGCATGGATGGTCTTCACCGCAGTTCCTTCATACGTTTCCTTGCTTTTTAATAATCGGTCAATCATTGCAATGATTGCCGGCCACTTATGCTACGTAGGGCCTCTGCTTCCCACATTATTCATGCAAAGTGCAGACACGGCATCTCAAATTATAATGTATTTTGTATTCATATTTAATCTCTCCCAGCCATTTGAGCATCATTTGGGATCTTACTTATCGTATAAGTATATTTCTCTACTCGGTATCATATAGCATTAATATTAAGCCCATAAATTAATATTAAGCCCACTACGTTTCCATTTGATCATGAAAATGTACTGAACAAAACAAAAGTTTTCGTTGTTGTTCATTTAATTATATCAGGAAAGTTCCTTCCTTCCTTTACCGGAAGTGGATTTCAACCTCGATTTGCACTCTTTTGAGTCATTGGTGTGTGTGTGTGTGTGTGTGTGTGTGTGTGTGGAAAGCGACGGGTAATGAGCAGTAGATTGCAGGCTTGGTTGCAAGTGTCATCTGCCTCCAGAGTGGCCTGGAGTCTTTAGTTTGGATGTGTTGGGGTAGCAGGGGATAACGGGCTTGGTGCGGGTGAATGGTGATGAGGAACATTATCGTCGCTCTATGGGTTTTCGACGGAGGATGAATGGATGGATGGTAGAAATGAAACTCTGTTTTACTGGATGACTTCAGCTTGTGAACTCTCCCTGCTGGAATAGGAAATCGGCATGCAAATCGGGGGAATTGTTTGGCTTCATTGAAATTTGCATCTCTTTCATCCCCCCCCGTTTGGTTTTGTCGGTGCACAAATGCCCCACATGCACACACACACACACACACACACACACACACACACACACACACACACACACACACACACACACACTACACATGCTTACCTAAACATGGTTATTTCAACTATTCTACTGACATTCGTGCACGACGTTGGATTGCATGATTTCCAACGAAAACCCATTTCATCCCCCGCTTTCACTTGTCCAAGCCTCTTCTGTCTTGGTGCAGCGACGGTATACGAAAGGGTGCTCACTAACCTGTCATTTTCTGAAGCACATGTTTACCGATCTTCCCGGAGCCAGACACTGCCATTTAGCGGGCGACGAGGAGACATAATCGCTCTCGTATGCATGACATAATCAACAACTAGCCTCAGGAGTAATGATGGGCCAGATACACTGGAGTGGCGGCTGAGTCTGTGGGCTTTCATATCTGTTCAGTGCACTTTAACCACTCCTCTGATTGCTTCACTGCACACGGGGACGGCTGTTGTCTGATCTAGTTGCTCTTCACTTGCTAAGCGGGGGAGAGGGAGTCATGGAGGGAGAGGGAGGGAGACGTGGAGGGAGAGGGAGGGAGAGGGGGGAAGGGGAGAGATGGGAGAGAGAGGGAGACATGGAGGGAGAGGGAGACATGGAGGGAGAGGGAGAGACATGGAGGGAGAGACAGGAGGGAGAGACATGGAGGGAGAGGGATAGAGGGAGAGACGAGAGGGAGAGACGAGAGGGAGAGACAGGGAGGGAAAGGGGGAGACAGGGAGGGAGAGGGAGAGACAGGGAGGGGAGAGGGGAGACGGAGGGAGAGGGAGAGACAGTGGGGGAGAGACGGGAGGGAGAGGGAGCGACATGGAGGCTGAGGGATGCAGGGAGGGAGAGGGAGAGACAGGGAGGGAGAGGGAGAGACAGGAGGAGAGGGAGAGACGGGAGGGAGAGGGAGCGACATGGAGGCTGAGGGATGCAGGGAGGGAGAGGGAGAGACAGGGAGGGAGAGGGAGAGACGGGAGGGAGAGGGAGCGACATGGAGGCTGAGGGATGCAGGGAGGGAGAGGGAGAGACAGGGAGGGAGGAGAGGAGGAGACGGGAGGGAGAGGGAGCGACATGGAGGCTGAGGGATGCAGGGAGGGAGAGGGAGAGACAGGGAGGGAGAGGGAGAGACGGGAGGGAGAGGGAGCGACATGGAGGCTGAGGGATGCGGGGGGGAGAGGGAGAGACAGGGAGGGAGAGGGAGAGACGGGAGGGAGAGGGAGAGACGGGAGGGAGAGGGAGCGACATGGAGGCTGAGGGATGCAGGGAGGGAGGGACATTAGGAAGTGGGCCTGGAAAAAAAAAATCAGGATTGCCGAATATTTTGATTGCGATTGCAGTAAAAATTCACTATTAGGTGGGAACTGATATTTGGATTTGATTTATGTTTGATGATTTCCATTCACATTTTACACAATTTTCACTGAAAAGCCTGATAAAAACATAACATGTGCACATTTTAACCCTCATCAAAAAAAATTGGCAAGCTCCTCGCGATTTGGATATTGCACTTATTGGCCTTATTTATGATTTTGCTAATATTTGGATTAATTGCAGTCTGGAGAGAATGGGGGGGCGGACATGGGGGTGAAGAGAGGGATGTGGGGGGAGACAGAGGGGGAGATGGGGACATGCGTAGAGAGAGTTGTAGGGTGGGACGTCGGGAGGGAGGGTGTCAGAGAGACATTGATGTCAGTTCCTAGCTCGCCCCACATTTTTTTCTGATGTTTTTCTTTTCATCTTTCTCCAATTTATTTACAAGAGAGCAGCTCTGTAGTGCATGGATATGCACACTTCTCTCTCTCGGGCTCTCTCTCTCCTTCTCTCTCTCCTTTCTCTCTCTCTCGCTCTCTCTCTCGCTCTCTCCTTTCTCTCTCTCTCTCTCTCTCTCTCTCTCTCTCTCTCTCTCTCTCTCTCGCTCTTCTCTCTCTCTCTCTCTCTGGTTCTTCCTGTTTTATGTTTACCTTTGATATTTTACCTTTTCATATTGTAAGGCCTATATTTAATTCTTCATTTTTTATTAAACTAAAATAAAATTAAAACGAGAGAATGTTCAGCACTTTTACTTTATTTAATTCACACAGGATTATAGTAAAACTATAAAAATAGTTTTTTCTATACAGATATACACTCACCGGCCACTTTATTAGGTACACCTGTTCAACTGCTCATTAACGCAAATATCTAATCAGCCAATCACATGGCAGCAACTCAATGCATTTAGGCATGTAGACACGGTCAAGACGATCTGCTGAGGTTCAAACCGAGCATCAGAATGGGGAAGAAAGGTGATTTAAGTGACTTCTCTAGGGTTTACAGAGAATGGTCCGAAAAAGAGAAAATATCCAATGAGCGGCAGTTCTCTGGGCGAAAATGCCTTGTTGATGCCAGAGGTCAGAGGAGAATGGCCAGCCTGGTTGGAGCTGATAGAAAGGCAACAATAACTCACATAACCACTCATTACAACCAAGGTATGCAGAAGAGCATTTCTGAACGCACAACACGTCGAACCTTGAAGCAGATGAGCAGCAGAAGACCACACCGGGTGCCGCTCCTGTCAGCTAAGAACACGAAACTGAGGCTACAATTCACACGGCTCACCAAAATTGGACAATAGAAGATTGGAAAAACGTTGCCTGGTCTGATGAGTCTCGATTTCTGCTGCAACATGCCGATTGTAGGGTCAGAATTTGGCGTAAACAACATGAAAGCATGGATCCATCCTGCCTTGTATCAACGGTTCAGGCTGGTGGTGGTGGTGTAATGGTGTGGGGGATATTTTCTTAGCACCAATTGAGCATCGTTTAAACGCCACAGCCTACCTGAGTATTGTTGCTGACCATGTCCATCCCTTTATGACCACAGTGTACCCATCTTCTGATGGCTACTTTCAGCAGGATAATGCACCGTGTCACAAAGCTCAAATCATCTCAAACTGGTTTCTTGAACATGACAATGAGTTCACTAGACTCAAATGGCCTCCACAATCACCAGATCTCAATCCAATAGAGCACCTTTGGGATGTGGTGGAACGGGAGATTTGCATCATGGATGTGCAGCCGACAAATCTGCAGCAACTGCTTGATGCCATCATGTCAATATGGACCAAAATCTCTGAGGAATGTTTCCAGCACCTTATTGAATCAATGCCGCGAAGAATTAAGGCAGTACTGAAGGCAAAAGGGGGTCCAACCCGGTACTAGCAAGGCGTACCTAATAAAGTGGCCGGTGAGTGTATATCTGCATCTTTTCTGTAGACTACTAAATAAAATGGGAATGCACAATGTGGATTTCTTTTCAGCCGATACGATATCCTATAATGGATATAAATATTCCACCACAAACAAGTTCCCCCACGACACTATTTTGAAAGGCCATTGTCAATGCACCGCGGCCTCAGTGCCGCCCAAGACGACTGTGGTGGGTTTAAAGAAACACAAACAGACAGAATGATATCCCAGGATGATTATGTGTTCGGCCAGACCTTTCTCCCAGCACAGGCACCGCAGCGCTAAATCGAAGCGCGGGGAACTGGGGACGGGTCTGGCTATGCACGACTTGTCAAGGTGATGTGTCCACTCCACCAGCACGCCTTCTGGATGACCGCTCCAAGAGAGAATAGCTTCTAGGATTGTGTTGCTCCCCAACAGCAGGCAGAGGAAAAGGATGCAGTTGCATGGATACATGGATAGCCATGTCGCCGAGGCAATAGATGTGTTGTTTAACTACTAGGCAATATAAAATGGCATTCAGAATGTGTCTTGTTCCCACGATATGACCGAATTACAAGTAAAACTATTGGCACGAATGTGCAATACAGAATCTAGACAGAATGTGGTTTCATCCTTTAGGATTTCGGTGGCTCATGCTAAGGTGGCAAGTAGCCGAGTGTTTTGGCCTGTTGAAGGTGCCACCGTCACGCAAACATTTCAGTCATAGAGAAAGTTGAAGTGATTATTATTTATTGTTTTAGATACTGATATAAAATGACAAACTAACAAAAAACCTTCCAATTCTGAAAGCGCACACCCCCCCCCCCCCAATAATCAGCAGCACCAACATGACTATCATCATCATCATCATCATCAGCTGCCAATATATAACAACAGTGTAGGATGAGGGGCTTAGATGACAAGTGACACGACAATGTCAGAGTCAGACAGTGATCATATCGGGTTGATCTCGCTGTGGCCTCGCTGCTCCTCTAATTACTTACTAGCATTGCATCGGGTATCAAGCTCATTCATCTTAATAGGATTATTTTGCTATCGGAAAGCGTGTTGCGGTCCTATTGAATGTAATGGCCGACTGGTTTTGATGATGGGGGGGGGGGGGGGTCAGGGCATTGAGAGATTAGTTTAATAATAAGCTATATAGATATGTATTATTATTTTGTATCGCGTGTAGGATGGTTTCCATTTGAAAACGGAAAAAAATGAAATATGCCTCGCTACTGAAATAAAACTGTGTGTCTGTCTCAGTAACAGCATCTGCACACCAGGGGAGGCATTATTGAAGTTCAAGTTCAATTAATTTAGATAATCCTTCCCTTGTGTAGTTTGTCCGTGAAATCCTTGTCAACTGTCTCTATTTTATGTTGTCTGTCTCTTGTCCATGGCCCAGACAAATAAACAAACTTTATCCACATGCACACTATGATGCAATACGTGGGAGACCCCTTAGTCCGGCATGCTTGCAGGAGACTTGACCGCATACTACACACTTTTTAATTATTTTTCTGTGGGTGAATTGGGTGGCAGTGCGTGGCGCGCCAGAGGGAAGAGGCTCTGTTGGTCAGAGATGAGAACCGGGGTATTAAATTCTTCTTTTTTTTCGTCTCTGCATCATTTCAATAATGATGATTCATACGTTCAGAGGAGCAGCGAGTCCAGCACCCCTTTAATTTATTCAAAGTAGCTTTCTGTTAAGCGCGCCCTCTGAACTAGAGAACTGCGGCCGCCATCTTTTTTCTCAATTTTCTCTTTTCTGTGCCACTTTTTTGTGAGTGGTTGGAGAACCTCAAACTTTGGACTTCTCCTAACTTCATTAATGTTGTTGTTGTTGAGCAGTTCCTTGACTGTTGGGGAGTCCCATCTCACCAGATTTACAGTTCAAGCTCTGTAAATTAGTGCTGTTTCATCAAATAAATGTGCTTCACACGGCCTTCTGCTCGTGCTCTCTCTCTCCCCTTATCCCTTCTCTCTCTCTCGCTATATCGCTCATATTTAAACGCGCCACGATGGTAAACTCTGACCTGGCCTTCATCGGCATTCTGTACCAGAGACGCTCTCATCGGCATTCCGACCGCCTGCTTTTCCTGAACAAAGCAACGGCAGCACCACAAGCTCTATCCAATTATTATGCCGTATCGTGTCCGGTCTCCCGACCTGTGCGCCATTCAGACGACGGGGCCAGCAGCATTGTTAGTCTGCCTTCCGAAAGGTTGTTTTGCCATTTCAGGAGATTCACGCACATAAAACAGAATGGAGGGCGTAATTGGCTTTGGGCAGGAGGGTAATGTAATGGCCGATTTTATTAGGTGTGTGTGTATATATAGTTCTAAAAATTACACTTGTGACTCTGCAGTCCCTGCACGTGGGTGTGGATGGGTGGGTGGGTGGGTGGGTTCTCCAGCTGTAGTCTATCTTGTCATTGACTGAACTGTGTGTGTGTGTGTGTGTGTGTGTGTGTGTGTGTGTGTGTGTGTGTGTGTGTGTGTGTGTGTGTGTGTGTGTGTGTGTGTGTGTGTGTGTGTGTGTGTGTGTGTGTGTGTGTGTGTGTGTGTGTGTGTGTGTGTGTGTGCTTGTGCGTGCGTGCAGCTGGCGTCGGGGATCTACAGCTTTGCGTGTTCCCTGTGGCGCCACCACACCGACTGCTTCCTGCAGCAGATCTACGCCAGCGACCAGGCGGCCGCCCTCAGCTCCCTGGAGAGGACGCTGCTCTCCCTTAAAGGTAACCTCATGCTCATGCTGGGCATCGGTGCAAATATACAACACAAACATGGAGCTATTTCCAGAAGCCTGCGCTGGGGGTCTTATTTTCATACACATCACTGAAGTGTATTACTCCATGAATGTGAATATGCAGTAGTTTAGGGTTTTATAGCCAAAATAAAACAGCTTGGCCAGCCACTTATCAATGCCTATTGACTATTTATTTAAAGATATAAGCATTGTATATTTGAGGCATTTTTGCTTTCGCCGTTTACCCTTAAAGGTAACCTTACTCTGGGGATGGGCTTTTGAAGTGATACAGTCAGCAAGTCTCCTTGTTGTCTGCTTCTACTGATTCATGTGCCGATTATGGAGCATCAAACTCGTAGTTTTATGATTTAATAGGTTCGTAGAACATTCAACTTGTTGTTTTTATGGGAAAAAAACCTTCAAATCAATCAACCCATCGTGCAACCTGTGAGCCAAATGTATTTTCCGACTGCTCGATAGACGCTTCACTGGATGCTGGCGTCCAAGTCGAACACACACACACACACACACACACACACACACACACACACACACACACACACACACACACACACACACACACACACACACACACACACAGGATGAGTCGGATCGGGCTCGCCGTTGGCCCCAAAGTACTTAATCTAGCGCGGTGGCACTGAGGTGTCACAGCATCTGAAGGCTAGGACACGCACACCCATGTGTCTGCTGCTAAGTGGTCGTCTCTCCCCACCTCCCCCCCCCCCACAGTTCTCCGCAAGCTGACGGTGCACGGATTCCAGGCGCCACAGCAGAACGCGGAGGTGATGGTGAGTTGGCATGACCTTCAGCCACACAGAGGGGCTCCGTTTATTCACCGTGTGTCAATTTGTTCAATTCATTCAGTTACGTTCGGTGTTGAAAATGCCCGCTTTAATAATGTGGCAAGTACTTGGTGATGGTGGTGGTGATTGAACGTGCATTAATAAGCCATGGCTCTTAGTTACGACGTTCCTCCGTTGTGCGGCCAGCCATCGAAATGAGGACAGTTCAAATAAAAGGCACTCTTCATTAAAAACCCGCAAGCTCTTTCACACACACACGACGCACACACACACACCACACACACACACACACACACACACACACACACACACACACACCACACACCACAGTGAGGAAGAGGGACGCTTTAATTCTTTAATGGCTTCCACTTAAAGAAATCCTTTGCAGAAAATGCCCCAACGATTTGAACTCTTATTCCGTATTCTCATGACTGGCTTGCTAAATGATTGGTGTTGTTGGCTGCTATTGTGATTGTTTGGTGCGATGGAGTATCTTTAAAGGACAATACCGGTGTGGGAGATCAAACCACCAAGAAAACTTCCTCCTATTTGTTATACTTTAATGGTCTTTTGTGGAGTTTCCGCACAAAACCCTCCAAATGGAAAAAGTTATGTGGATCAAAATATGGCAGTTTGTAAATTCCCTGGAATGTCCCGGCAAATGACATCTCCTGGAAGACTCAGTGGAAACAACAGAAGTGCTTTCTCAGTACAATCACCCTGGCAGGGATCACCCAATCAGCCTGGAGATTCAGCTGCCTTGTCGTTGGCCCGAAGAGCTCCTCGGGTTTTTACAACGGCTGCTAGCAATGAATACCAATCCTGTGGATCAAATGAGGAGGATAACTTCCGCCACGTCTTACCGAGGGGAAGGAATGGTGGATATTTATGTGAGCTGAAGAAGAAATCTCACAGCAGGGACGGCAGCAGGCCAATGTGCAACCGTGTGTTCAGAGACCTACCATTTAGCGTCTGTCATTCAAGTCATAAAGTGTCGCCACATGGCCGTTTAACAGATAGTTTCACAGCCATGTTTCTAAATGCAGTATTACCTTTAGTGGACTCTGCACTTTCAGCGTCTCATTTAAAGAATATAGTAGCAATGCTTGTATACATGCATTACAGCCATTCGGAAACTACAATTTTCAGAGTTGATTCGTGTAGTATTGGCAAATCCGAGCCACAGCAGGCTCGCAAAGGTTGCCGCCTGGCATTTATACAAGGATTATGATTATTAAGATGTCTGCGACGGCTACCGTACAGACCAGTCCGGTGGTTCGATACAAGCCCACCGGCTGACGTCAAAGCGGGACCCGGCATAATCTCAGTTATCAACTGTTGGATATATATACCACTGTTATATTATATATTATAATGCGGAGAGGATTGAAGAAGGTCAGCAAATGTGTTTTGAAGCATGACCGTTTCAACGCCTTGTTAGACTTGCCTTTCTTTGGAGGCTTTCTTTATGATACATGTGTATTGATACAGAGCTTATTTATTCATTTCTTTATTATTGGAATGCAAATATTGACATGCATTTTTGTGCGGCAACGCCCAATAGTTGCATGTGAAATGTAATGGAAACCGCTTTAGCAACTCTATAATATCCTGTACAACCAACAGCGCAGAACAATTAGACAGCATGATGTTAGCCACGTAGTACACAGACATACAAAAACATAATAAAACTCCCGATAAAAGTAGCCAAGTCTCATATCTGCCTCTCAGAACGCTCTCACCCACATGCAAACTGTGCGTTTCTGTTTGGGTTTCATTTTGGTATGGACAGCCCGGGACACGATGATCATACCATGACACAAGTTAACAAACGTGCCGGTGGAGCACCCCCTTAATGTGTGTCTCCTGTAAAAGCTCTTGGGCAGGATCGGCACTGCAAGGTGATTATATCCGTCACGGGCGTTTGAGCGAAGCCAGGGAGAGACCGTTCCTGACGAGGATTTGATCACCCAGACCGCTGGTGTCCTTGAAGAATGAGAGCTGGGGCTTCTTTATTTACTCCTTTCCCACAACCATTTGGATCGAGAACAGAAGTGTCGGGCCAGGGTGGCCACAGTGCGGTACCGTGATTAGTCCTGTCGCGATAAGCAATAAATCAATGAATCGCATGATAAATTAAAATGAGCTCGATAATTTTGCCGGCCGCGATAATTTCCATTTGCATGCTTGTTTGTTTTCCTCGTGTCTCTCTCTCTATCAAAGAGACTGGATGACAAGAGTTTTCACTCCGGTGCATCGGTCTCGACTGACCCCCCCCCGTCGCTTCCTTAGCGTAATGAGGAGTAAACCCTCGTGTCAAGCAAGCCAGAGAAAACACTAGTTGAGATTTGGAGGATTAAAACAAAGATGGAATTGGTTTCAAAGCCGAACGCGACAGCTGCCGTGTGGGAGCACTTCGGATTCAAACCGAATGACCGTGAACCACTTAACCTGTGCGAGCCGGGATGTCGCATTTGTTGTAAAACAGTAGCAACTAAACGCACCAATACAACAAACATGCATCTGCACCTAAAGCATAATCACCCATTCCATTTTATTTATTGTTTTTGGTTGTTCTCCCTAGTACCGCTATCAATTAAGCTACTTAATGATGGGAGCTTTCCCTGATGGAACAGTGCAACAGTATGGTGGGGCAATAGTGCAATAACTGGTGGGGCAATAGTGCAATAACTAGTGGGCAGTGCAATCATCCTTATGGACTAAATTTTTATACTATTTATTGGAGGAACTGTGTGTGTGTGTGTGTGTGTGAGGAGGGGGGTTTGGGGTGCGTGTGTGTGTGTGTGTGTAATGGGTATAATGGGTGTCAGAGTGGGGTTGTGTGCGTGTGTAAGCATAATCACCCATTCCATTTTATTTATTGTTTTTGGTTGTTTTGTTTATTTATTTTGGATATTTAAAATGTCTTCCAGTTTCAGTGTTAAATATTCTTTAGAAATAAAAGTTTATTGATCTTTGAAAGGGTGTAGGCCTACTTGCATTATTATGCCATTATCATTATATTAGTTGAAAATGGTCTCAAAACGGCAATATTATCGCATATCGCAATAATTTCTGGGACAATTTATCGTCCAGCAAAATTTGTTATCGTGACAGGCCTAACCGTAATGCTGTTTTAATGATCCGTTTCAACCACACTTGACCACACGATCAGATGGGAACATTTCATTTTCATATCGGAACCTACAATATATAGCGTCTGTTAAAGTTGCCACACCTTAAACCATCATCCAATGAAGTTTGGCCTTTTGGGGCTCACATTCGACCCTCATATTTAAACACCACTGCAATGTGTGTGTGTGTGTGTGTGTGTGTGTGTTCTGTGTGTTTCTCTCTCCTGCCAATTTCCTTGTCCAACGCGTACAAGAGAGGTGTGGAGGAGATTTAATGATGGATAGAATGCTGTTTACCACACTGCATTTTGCTGATAACGAGATGGCTCTTTGTGGCAGTTTTATATGATGTCGAAATACAACACATTAAAAATACATTCGTGAGGTCTGGCTGCCTATTTCAGGGTGGAGAGTGCAAGCAATTGGTCAGTGAATATTTCATAGTTGTACGTATGCACTGATATTGTGGCTTGAGTTTCTGACAATCGATTGTTGGTTGCTTTTTTTGCATGCATCCATGCGGTTATTTCAAGAGATATTTGTTGCCATTTTAAATCAACATATTGGGTCAAATCTCAGACTGTGTTTCTCATTTGGTTTACTTCGGAAACAGCTTAAAAATAACAACAAACTCCATGTGGTGTACCTTCATTTATGCACAAACATGTATCACGCACGCACGCACGCACACACACACACACACACACACACACACACACACACACACACACACACACACACACACACACACACACACACACACACACACACACACTCTTACTTGATTGACACCATGCACGCGACAATCATTCAATTTACACGCTTGTCTCACACTTAATCACACGTGTTGGGTGTGTGGAGCTGGTAATCATTTACAATATTGTTCTTCGATGTGTCTGTCTGGCTATTGGCTTCCATGACCCGGAACAAATGACACATCGAGATGAAAGGCGTTGGGGGTGGGGGGGGGGGTGAAACACTTGGGTCGGTTCTAACGAGCATGATGGCACTTTAATTAAGGGGCTGCACTGATTGATTACGGGTCACGGAAACCTGCTAATGACTACAAATACCCAAATGTATGTTGGGTTATTTCAAGAAAGCTCCCCTGGGGGTCATATGCTGACATATCACCAGAAATTATTATTACCGGAGACGGTCCACTTTGTAGAAGTGAATGCGCATACACGTATGCAAAAAGGTTTTTGAGCTAAAATCTTTCAATGTTAAACAGTTTGACACCTCTCTTATCAAATGCCTATTTGATAAGAGGTTTTTTTATTTGAGACGGTACAAATCTCTGAATGATTTTGGTAAACTGCAACAAAAAAAAGATATCTAAAGAAACCTTAAAACCTTAAGAAAAGCTTAAAACCTTAAGCCTAAACAAAATCTGTTTTTTTAATAATGTATGTAACACACTCTAAGGTATTGTAAAATCTTTGGGTTTTATTGCTCGAGCAGCGTTCTGGTACATTCTGAAACTATTTCAGTCGTGACTCCAGTTTTGATTACATGCTCAGACTCACCTGTCACTTTGGATGAAGATATTCCAGTTTGATTAATCTTCACCGACAATCAGTTATTGTAAAGCATATTAATTGTTAACCACGTTGGCGGTGGAACATGCCGGAGACACCTGTCAGGTTTCATAGCCAGAAGGGTCTTAATATGCTGTAAACAAAAATTAATTATTACTCGTCATTACAAATTGACTTTAGATCATTTGCTCGTATCTCAATGAGCAGCTGGGGAATTAATGTTCAAAATCTGGCTGTGTTAAAGGTTGACTACTATTCAAAATTATTAACTCTCCATCTCACCCGAGCTTCTATTGTCTGAGTGTAAATCAAATGGGCCCTCATCTTCTGGTCTCTATTGACATTGATTCATAAAGAAATTGTTTTCAATGCCGTTTTCGGAACCTCTTGTTTAGGAAAATATCTGTCCTCGTCATTAGTACCGACAGACACACTCTCATATGAACACAAACACAATTGCAAATATGCATTTGGAAAGTTAATCCTGTCAGTGACAGTTTGATGATGAAAGGATGCACCATGGGGTGCACTGCAGTGTTGAATAATTCATTTGTTAGCACTGACACACACACACACACACGCAGATACACAGAAACACAGACACACACACCATTAATTTTGAGTAGATTGGGGCCATTTTTAATACTGTGGCATGACCATTTTGGATATACAGTATTACAGTATTATACAGTATTTTAAGAGAATATCATCACTGCACTTTCCTAAATGCTTTAATTTAAAACAGTGCATTTCATGAGTGACTTTTTAAGTCAGTGTTTTATCACCGCAGACACTTTTAACCAAAGCGATTAACAACTTACAATTTGTCCAAAGCGTCATATTCTATACATTCTTGCCATTTTTATGGCAAGGAATCGATGTACTACACACACACACACACACACACACACACACACACACACACACACACACACACACACACACACACACACACACACACATTGTGATAATAAACACAAAAGTAGCCTATAAAATCAGAAGTAAATCCAAAATTGAACCGGTCTGTAGCCATTTTGTGAAAGTGAATCGGTGCTTGCTGGGAGTAGACAAACAAGATCTAGTCAGGAATCGGTTCTAATGACTTTATTGAACAGTTGTGTAGTTGTGTAGTTGCCATAGTGTCCTCCTAGTTGCTAATGAGGCGTGTTGCTGAGCTAGATGATCTAGTATTGCTCAGCCCTGCTCATGTCCGGGTGCTGACATGCCTGTTGGGGGGATATCTGCACGCCTGACCTTCCATTTGTCGTCGTTTCTCCCGATGTGTCACTCCATCGCTCACTTGCACTAAAGACGCCGCTAACCTTTTATTTTTCTTTCCGGTTCTTCCTGAAACGGCGGGAGATTTATTGGCCGGCCAGTCCGCCAGCGGAGAATTTAATCACAGCTGGCCTAATGATTATCTGTCCTCCATTACGTTGAGCCGGCGATAATAGAGATGGCCTTGGACTGGCAGCCGGATGAACTGGAACGGTGTACTCCCACCTGCACACGCACACGCACACGCACACACACACACACACACACACACACACACACACACACACACACACACACAGAGTTTTCCCGCTCAGACGTTAATGCACCTACAGCCCCAGGGCACGTGCACGCTTGTACACACACACACACACACACACACACACACACACACACACACACACACACACACACACACACACACACACACACACACACCCCCCCGTGTTGACATAAGCTGAAATTGGGCTGTGCTTCAGGAGAGAGACTGTGTACATGTGTACCTTGTTCATAGAGAGCCTTTTCATCTCAACAGAGGGACATGCATCTCCACTAGCCCCCTCATGTGACGTTGACATGGTCTATTTTTCTTTTTCGAACGATGTTGTTTTTGTATGCATGCCCCCCACCCCCCTTTAATTGAAGTGCTGCGTTGACCTATGTCTGCCTGCCTCCCTGTACCTACTCACCTCCACCCACCCTCTCCAAGCTCCTCTCCATCATGTCCCCCTGCCCTGCCCCGCCTACCTCCTCCTCCTCCTCCTGGACTGTAACTGGGCAGAGCTGTAGTGGCTGTCTGGCCGTGGAGCCGGCCGGCTGCGTGCTCGTGTGTATGTGTGTATGTGTGTGTGATGATGAATGGTGCGGGTGCTGACCTCGCGGCGGTGCGCTAACTCGGGGCTAAACAGGTCCCCCGGTCCATCCGTCATCCGCTGGCCAGCGCTGGTCCCCAGCCCCGCCCCCCTCCGAATACCGCTGAGTGGACCCGCACTCGTCCTCACCCTGGGAGCAGCAGCCTAATCCTTTATTAATGTGTATATATGTGTGTGTGTGTGTGTGTGTGTGTGTGTGTGTGTGTGTGTGTGTGTGTGTGTGTGCGCCTACACGCATGTTTACTTTAGACATGCATACACTCACCTGCATACACTGTCACCCGGGTATTGGTATTGATCTGCACAAAGATCCATGTGATGAACTCTGATCCATGTGATGTCTCGCCCTCTCGCCCCTTACCTTCTCTCTCTCTCTCTCTCTCTCTCTCTCTCTCCAGGGCTTCCTGAATGCGGTCTTTGAGAGGCTAAAACAGTTCCTTGAATGCTGTGAGTATAATGTAATTACCCCAACTCAAGCCAATATAGCCTAACTGTATCAGACAATCCCAGACATTTATTTATTTTAGATTTGTTTATTTGGCAAGATAACACAATAAAGCACAAGCACTTATTTCCTTTGTGGTCCTTTGCACAATACAACACATTGCAGTACGATGGAACAGAATACAAAATATTAACACCGGCAGACTGTAGGCAAACATATCATTGCAGGTATCAGCCACCAGCCGTCCCTTCCAATATGTCCCCGGCTGATTGCAGTGGAGACAGGAGGTCAGGGTCCTCCTGGTGGTTGGGTGGCTGGTGGTGATGTTGTTTAGTGGCTGGCAGTGGCAGATAGAGAAATTGCGGAAGAAGGGGAGGTGGGGGGCTAATCTAAGCCTCTGTGCTAGCCTGCTAAGGTCAAGGAAATAAGCCGAAGCTCTCATGTCTAGTTTCTGTTGCCCGCTTCCTAGCTTCCAAGCATCCAGCCCCCCCCCCCTCGGAGATGTATTTCCTCAGCAGAGGTCAACGCCCTGCCTGTCTGTCTGTCTGTCAGGTCATCTTAGAATGCTGTCACTTCTGCCCCGAGTGCTGCACAGGATGTATGTTTTCTTGTCATGCCTTTTCAGTCAGTGAAATAGTAGTCACCCACCCACAAACTCATCCACAAGTCGTTCCCGGCGTTCCTACGTCAGTTTACATTACAGCGGGCCGACTGTCAAACACCTACAGAGAGACCCGAGCAACTCGGCCTGGCGAGAGAAAGACACAAAGTCGATGTGGCCCATCGATCGTCTGACCGGATCCATACGCTGTCACAATACCTTGAACGATGAGACTCGCGGAAATCTATTACATCCGATTGGTTCTCGCTCATCAATCGTGTCCCACTTCAGATCAGTGGTTAGTCGCATCCGATGGCATGTGAATTAAATGAGGGGACGCCATGACTGCAGCAAGTTGCGGGGGGGGGGGGGGGAAGCTAACCACCTGGGGCGTCGGAGTCGTTCCTCATTGCTCTACTTATTTCTTTATTACTCTGTTATTATTGTCCATCCCTGAGGAGAGTTAGATTGTGTGAGTGAGTCTGTGAGTCTGTCGAAAAAACCTAAAACGGAGAGGTAGCATTAATAACCAGCGGCAAACCTCAGGGCGGCAAACCTCATGGCGCCGGCGGCCCAGACATCTCTGTAATCTCCGGGCGGATTCATCGACCGCCGCGCCTGTTGGGAGACATTTCACACGGTTCTGCGGGCGCATTCATTCTCTGTGAAAGCTGGCGCGGCTTGTTTGCCATCTTGAGTGAATGTATTGATTTGTGTCACTTTGTACAAGTTGCTCGGATAAACAGGTTAAGACTTTTGATGTTCTTGCTTCAGGCATCTCCTCTTCCTTTTCAGAATACTCTTAAGGCACACTCGGCGTGCCATTTCCCATGGTGGTACACTACACATCCGCAGACACGTCTATTAGTACTGCAGTTGTCAGGGTACGATACCTCCACTGCCCTGCCTTTAGTTCGTGATTAGACAAGTTGATTAGATTTCTCGCTGGTACACTCTACCTGCAGTCATTTCCACAAAAAGCCCTTTGAGAGATCCTAAATTCAATATAAAAATACAAGAAGGCATAAAAGATGGTATGTGTAATGACACTAATGAACATGATGCAGCTGACTGTGGGTGGGTGGATGTGCTTGCTTGGTTTGGGTTCTTTATCTTTATTTGTCAGATTTAGACACCCATGAGCGAGATCATGAAAAACATCTCACACAAAAAGTTCAGAGGTTTAGTTGTCCATGTTGACGAGGATTGACAAGATGGAAGAAGAGGCGAGGTGACCTATGACCTGTGACCGCTGAGTCTCTGGGGTTTTTTGTAGATCCCTTGGTGATGTTCATCTGGGGAGCTTTTGATTTAAACACGGGCATGGAGGGACTGTGTGTGTGTGTGTGGTGTGTGTGTGTGTGTGTGTGTGTGTGTGTGTGTGTGTGTGTGTGTGTGTGTGTGTGTGTGTGTGTGTGTGTGTGTGTGTGTGTGTGTGTGTGTGTGTGTGTGTGTGTTTAAGCCCAAAGCACACGGTGTACGAGTTATGATTCGTATTTGGAGCGAGACCAAAACAGAAATGGAATCCAATATTTCCACGGAGCGTGAGCGTAGCCGGGGCTCTATTTTGTATTTTTGCTCACTTCATATTGTTTTTTTTTTTTTTGAGAGAGACAATTCAAAAACACTATTTCGCGTCTGTCCCGACACGGCCGTGTGCTTTGACCTCCGTGTCCAGCTTAGCGTTACGAGAGTTGTGTTGCGTGTGTTTATGCAGCATTTTGTGTGTGTGTGTGTGGTCTCACTTTTATGTTGGCAGTTCGCCAGCGTTGGCAAAGACGGAGCATGCAGAGAGAAGCTGGAGAAAACCATTATACTTTATACTAAAGTGGTCAGTATCAACCACACACACACACACACACACACACACACACACACACACACACACACACATACACACAGTATGCACAGCTCATTTCATCATAAATTAATGATTTCATAATTGATCCGCTCTAATAATCTTGTGATTAATTGGCTATGACTGACGCCAATTAGTCACAATTAAAGTGCCGAATAATGGGCTTGACATTTGGTCACATGTCTCAGGCATGTGATACGCACATAATAAACATAATAAACGTAACATACGACTGGAGTCCTCAATATGATGAATCGTTGTTGTCTTGTCTTTTGCGTCGTCCTCTTTGTGTTTCCTTCTCACCGACTGGGTTGTGTGTGCATGTGGTCGCCGCGCAGCTGCTAGACTTCCTGGAGTACCACCCGTGTGCGTTCATCTCGCTGATCCAGCACTCCCTGGAGTTTGCGGTCAGCTACCTGTTCACGCCCGCCGGGGAGGGGGTCACCTTCGAGCGCTTCACCGTTCAGTGCATGAACCTCATCAAGATGATCGTGAAGAACGACGCATATAAACCTGCCAAGAATATTGAAGGTGAGGACGGAGAGAGACGCATGGGCGGGACGGATGTCAGGTGTGGGGGGGGGGGGGGGGGGGGTGTGTCCGTGTCCATGCTGCCGGCGGGGGTCCTGTCACAGAGATGCTTGGATAATGTATGTGCGGTAAATAATGCATGCAAAGTGTTTGCAGACGCTCCTAAGTGATGTTGCCACAGCGCAAGACGAGGGCTCCGTGGCGTATTCCCTATGGGAGGAATGCATTCGATTTTGGACCTTAATCGTCTGTCATGCTGTCAGCGTTCATAGTGCACTTTTCAAAGCATACGTTTTTGTTCAAATGTTCTACTTTTGAACGAAAACACTGTTTGCCTGAGATAAACGGACTGGATTGTTATTGGAAGGAATCGTGATGTTTCGGAATCAGTACGACAACGGTAAAGACTGCGGGAACTCGATTCCGTGGTTGTATGTAGAAAGAGCTTCATGATTATCAGAGCCTCATCCATATTTAAGTTTATCTGCGGGGTCTCCTTATGGAGTAAAAGAACCCCAATTAAAAAAACATGTGAAGATCGCCTCTCCTGTCCACATCCCTGACCAAGATGTGGACGAAAAACCTGGAGCTGTTGGTCCCCGGGCGCCGTCAAATGGCTGCCCACTGCTCCTGGCTGCCCCTGTAGGGGCAGCAGGATGGGTCAAATGCAGAGGTCAAATTTCCACGGGCCACCCTCCCTGCATGCGCGTGTGTGTGTTTGGCGGCCGCCACTTCCCGCTGTGTGTTGTGTGACCACTATGTGTGTGGACTAATAAAGATCTTCTCTTCTTCTTCTTCTCTAAAACTTATTCCACCCTACTTGAGAGCCAAGTTGGGCTGCGCTCACAAGGGGAAAGAGAAAGTTTAGTCTTTAGCTGAGCAGCCAAGCGCATCGCAGTGGTGTGACTTATTTATCAGTGCCCGGCTGTCAGTCCAATTGATTGACATTAGGCATTTGCGTCTGTGTTCGTCTGTCTATTGTTAATGTGTGTTGACGGGTAGAACCCAGACATCAGGCTTTCTGTTAAGATCAATGTCTAGAGTTGGAGCTTACTGTATATTTCATACATTTTGTTGCAGACAGCAAGCCGGAGAACCTGGAGGCCCACAACATCAAGACAGCCTTCTTCACGACACACCACGCTCACGGAGATCGGACGCCGGCTCGTCTCCCACTACTTCCTGCTCACCGAGGAGGAGTTGTCCATGTGGGAGGAGGACCCCGAGGGCTTCGGTACGCCCCCTTGCCCTGCAGACACATCCCCCCCCCCCCCCATTGTCCATAACAGAAATCTACATTAGTAGTATAAGGGTGGGCGGAGTCATCGTTATTGGACCCTCCCCCTCGCCCCCAGCCCCTTTCCAGTGTTCCTTTTTGTAGCCACCCAGATGAGAAGTGTAGTCTGTTTTAAGGATGTCTGATGTGAGCAGAGGAAGGTGGGCTGTGACTCTTGTCTTCCTGCAGTGCTGCGCTCCGCTAAGCAATTAAATCGTCGTCAATCTGGCCTTTCAACAGGGACGTCTTTTCAGCCATCTAATTAAACCTCGAGTGTTGAGAGGAACACTGGGAAATACAATGTGTTCAGATCTCTTCTCATCTGCTCCCCTCTCAACCTCATCTAGTCTTTTTATCAACACATTTTGACTTTATCTGGGCTCCATGTTCTAATTATGTTACGTGGTCATTCAATGACTAGATCTCCTATTTCTTATTAAATGCTTCATTAAGTCATATTCACTTGTAGCGGGATACTTTTTTTTGTTGGAACAATGTAGGGAAAGTCTTTGATCAATAGAATCCATTGGAAACTGCGAGTCCAGAGTCTCGTTCTCTACCACGTTTCTAACCTCGAGTCCTCTTGCTCTCTTTCTCAACTCAGCTGTGGAGGAGACGGGCGGTGACTCCTGGAAGTACAGTCTGAGGGTAAGTGGTACAAACGAACACATGACATGAACACAGGGCAGCCTCATTACATTAGCGTGGCACTGCTGTGACACACTGGCAAATTGACTTGTACTCGCCTGCACCTTCTTGGCGCACTTCTGTGTGTGTGTGTGTGTGTGTGTGTGTGTGTGTGTGTGTGTGTGTGTGTGTGTGTGTGTGTGTGTGTGTGTGTGTGTGTGTGTGTGTGTGTTGTGTGTGTGTGTGTGTGTGTGTGTGTGTGTGTGTGTGCGCGCGCATGTATGTGTGCAAGTCTCTCACACACTCTCCCACCCAGGCGCACACGTCCTACAAATTGCGCAGGCGTACCGAATGTGGTTATTGAAGTCGAAGTCTTGACAGTTACTTCCAGGTTCCTCACGGTGCTTGCGTGTGTGTTGTGTGCGTGTGGTTACTCAAGCCATGAATGATACAGGCGTACTCTGATCTCGAGGCCCAGAGATCAGAGTACGGGGAGGGGGCATTGGTGGGGTTTACACACACAGCCCCCCCCCCCCTCTGTGATGCAACGACACAGGCACAGCAGCCCTCCATCCCCCCCTCCGCTTTACCGGGTCTGTCGCCATCGCAGCAGGCCACTATATGGCCACCCGATGTACGGATACCCCAACGCCAAAACCCAAGACCCCACTCTGTCCTTAGCTGGAAGGTTTTTACAGAGAAGAGGCAGCAGATAATATATACAGTTGTGGACTGCCATGACATACATGTTCTTTACAAGTGTATGTAAACTTTTGACCACAACTGTATACAGTTATAGTGGATAGTCAAATGTCCTGTCCTGACTGTGGTGCACAACATGTACACCACAACTTGATGCTTATGAGAGTGTTGTACTTTTTTAATGACATGACACTTTTCCCATGTTTGGGAAAAACGCTGTCCCAATGGCATTTATTATTATTTTAATGTAATCACCCATCCAGGCTAGAAATATCTGCAGTCCTGAGATTAATCGAAGATGGAAACGGAGACACTTGCCCATTTTATTGTCTGTCTGTCTGTCTGTCAGAAACGACAATATTGCCAGAGGATGGTAATATTTAGGGATGACCTCAGATTTTTGACAGAAAGACATTAAGTCGATGGTGTGTTTAACCATTGAATCGTTGTCAGGGAAATTGTGCGTGTGGGGTGACGGTAGCACGTTCCATTGGGAGGATGGGGGGGTGCTACATGATTGATACCACACCACAGCATCGCTTGACTTCCAGAAGGAAAAGCCTAAGTTATACAAAGTCTTTTTGTGGGGATGAAGGATTGACTCAATCTTCTGTTATGGCAGTGGCACGATCCAATCGTTTTCTTTTCCAAGTCGAGCAGCGCATTCTCGGCTGTAAGTCTAGTCAGGTACACAATGTCGGGGGAAATAAAAAAGTTTGGCAGCATTTCGAAACCATTAAAAATTGTCCCAAAAAAGTAAAATGCTAACTTTGTCAACAGCAGCTGTCTATATCATACCAACTGTGCTGGTGAAAATGATCCTCTCTGTACTCTGCAGTGCATTTTCTCTGTTATATTAAATTGAATGGTTCTTCATTTGTTCTGTACACTGAAACGCATCATTTACATGTAGGTTATTTTTTTATCATTTTCAATCAGTGAAACAGATGAGGCATACTGTGCCTAATCAGACAGAGGAGCGCTGTTTCCACGGACCGGCCACTGTTTGATTACATAGATTTATTATATTAATTACGGTATATTATATTATGCTATTTGTAGCCTTGTTTTCTGTCAAATTAAATGAAGACGCAGACATAAACGCATGCACACATTGCACTTCTACTGGGAGGAGTGCATTCGTAGAGGTGGTCAGTGTTCCCCAAGGCTCCGCGTCTCGCCTGTGGGGAACCCTGAAAGCAGATTCATTGATTCGAAGCATTGAAACCATACAACCAAGTCATACAACATAGCCACGTACATGTTCTAAATATATGAATCGATGATGGGTCGAGCCTGATGAAGCAGATTTGATCGCGCAAAATCTTAGTCGAGAACACCCCGAGCAATATTTGATAATATTCACCCAATGAACTGGAACTTTTGGATGGTTTTGCGCCAAAGAAATCAGAGATGTTGGCAAATGGATCGAGACTGGTCTTCGTCGATGTTGTAATGATTTGGGATTTTTTGAAACATGCTTCGTAGTTTACAGATGGTTGCTGACTCATTTATCTGTTGGTGTTGGGTTTTCTTTTTAGACATGTGGCCATGCACACATGTACACACACACGCACACACGCACACGCACACGCACACGCAACCCACTCAACCAAGTTTCTCCTCTGCTTTCATGGTGATGATGTTTATGCTAAGCCCCTCTCTGCTTGGCTTGCCCTCTTGCCTCGCCGGTGGCTGACTGGGGCCGGGCTAATTCCGAGATGTAACTGTAGATGCCTCTGCTCACTTGGGCATAAGATTAAGGCGCACCTCGGCAATAAAAAGTCATGGAATTGACAAATTTCTACGGATATATTCAAATGTCATGTAGCACCACCACATATTCTGCCCATACGACTTGTGCCTTAATAGTGCTGTCGTCACCTGTTCCTAATTTATACCATTTTTGTACGCATTATAAATACTATTTGACACAAATCTTGGTTCAGCATATTGGATGAGAAATGCGTTCAAAATCAATCAGAAATAACACTGCCGTTTCTCTGTGACACCTCGGTGCGTACACACACACACACACACACACACACACACACACACACACACACACACACACACACACACACACACACACACACCACACACACACGTCCCAGTCATTACTTTCTATCGCACACAATAAGAGGGAGAGAGAGAGAGCGAGCGCTGCTGGCTGAAAGGATGTGTCACACACTATTGAGAAGCACTGACTGTAATGATTAGATTTCACACACACACACCACACACACACACACACACTCACATGTACACACACACACATGCCCGTGTACACACACACGTGTACACGCACACACACACGTGTACACACACACACACACGTGTACAGAGACAGACCATCACAGCACACACCGACTGCCCGGCTGAAACCGCTGACACCACCGCCTCATTCAAGTGAGTGGGTCATGGGCGGCGGGCGGTCGGGCCCATCAGTGTCTCTGTGCAGCCATTATGTGGTCACTGATCGCGCCGTCTGATTAGAGGCACCTCCCATCCCCCCCCCCGTCAATGCCGCTGTCACCTCTGTTCTCCCTCGGCGGATTAGTGATATTGAGTGTCAGCTGACCTTTAACCTGATCTTTCGAAAAAGGCTTACTAATCGGGTCGTCGCTCGGCTGGCTTTCACCAACCGTGGATTTCATTGCGTCAGTCCGCAAATGTCGCAAAAACGGCGCGTGGCACGTTGGTAATTGGCGTTGATTCGGGCGATGGCCGATCTCTCTGTCATTCGGATCGGTCGGACACCGTTGTCTTAAATACACTGTGCCTCTCTACTTTCTTTCTCTGCAGTTTTTGTGTTTTGCTTTTTGTTCGTTTTGCTTTTTATTTGTCCTTATTAGATGTTTATAAGTCTAAATGGCGGGGCCCCTCCTTGCCAACTCGCCTTCTGAAATGCATAAAACTAAAACACTCCCATGCACTTAGAACTGCACGCTGTTAATGAGATTCTGTCTGTGTGTCTACTTTTGTATTTGTTTTCATTGTAGTCATTTGTTTCAAACACACACACGCACACACACACACCCTCATGCTATAAACATCTTCCTTTCCATTTGTGTCCTCTTTCTCCTCTCTAGCCCTGCACAGAAGTCCTGTTCCTGGACATCTTCCACAAATACAGCCAGACCCTGACACCGGTGCTGCTGGAGATGGTGCAGAACCTGCAGGGTCAGTGACACTCGAGGAGAACAAGCCTCCACAGTGAACCCCCTGTCCTGTGTGTTGGCCGCTCAGTCAGAGGGTCTCGTTCTCCTCATCGCCGACCCAGCTGTACTCACCTTCCCATGTGCTTCTTAATGCTTGGGAAGAACAAGGGCTCATTATCATTTATACCTACTGTTGTTCGGAATTGCATGCCCCAAGGTGTGATGTCACACTCACTTTCTCTTGCTATCTCGCTCTCGCTGTCTGTCTGTCTCAGTCTCTCTGTCTGTCTGTCTGTCTGTCTGTCTTCACTCTGTCACTCGCCCTCTGTCTGTCTGGCCTTCTGTCTCTCTCTCACTCTGTCACTCTCACTCACTCCCTCCCTCCCTTGGCCTTTCCCGCCTGGTTGCTATGTGGTGGCCCCGGGACGCCCCCTAAATCAGCCCACTACTGCTCCCACAATTGCAGGCTTTGCTTGGCGGCTCGTCTCCCCGGCTGCCATCCACTGCAACTGACGGGGTGGAAATGGCTTCTGTGGGTGCGAGGAATGGTGTCTGATTGGATAATTCTATGGTAGAGGAGAGCGGCTATTGATTTTTAACAGGGATCCAGCAAGAACCGAGGACTTATAGAGTGAGAAGATGTCTGCCGGGGAAATATTCCATTATTTTCTTGTACGAGGCTGGGTGGCTGTTGCTGTTGAGGGATTTGGCTGAGAGCTGTGGATGTGGTCCAAGTAGGAGTGTCTTGGGTTTCTCGCTGTTTTCAGCAATTACCTCAGACAGCCGCTCACCAGTGGATTTGGCTACCATGTAATTACAGAGCAGGTAGGGGTTAGACGTCTTGCTCAAGGATAGTTGCAAGCAGGTTGTGGACATTCAAGGATCTAACTACTAGGAGGCACATGATTCATGAAGGGGGGAAAAAACGATTAAAACGATAATCAGTGATTCTTTGCGTCCACAATACCTGTATTGTCAGGTTGCCCTCAAAAATCGTATCAGACCTGCAGAATCCAAACCCCAGTATAAAACCCATACATTAAAACACACATCAAGGCGTTTTGGGGACACGTCCATGCTCTTCACGACACCACCATCACCAGCACTAGCTTTGTCCAACAGCAGTGATGACAACGTGTGACGGAACACAACACTGTGACTGCCAACAACGGGCCTGATGTAGATCTGTTTGGAGAGCCTTGTTGTTGTGACTCTCCTCACGCAAACGTGGAAAAGAACAGCAAGGTCACCGATGAGCATGTTGGCTTGGGACTACCTTCTTGCCAAGCCTTAATGGCAGGCAAGTTCAGCGATGTCTGCTCGCAGACGCTCAGGCGTGGAAGGACGCTTCTGGCACCGGTCCCTGAAAACGGCACGTTTTTAATACATGCATTAAACAAATGTATCTGCCAAATTGCATGTGGGCTATCATCCAACGGATCAATAGATATTTAATAGCTTTAGAGTGGGGTCCCTTTCAAATAATTAATGTCTGACTCCTAAATTCAATTAAAGACTAGCACATTTGGTGGAGAAACAATGACACCTTTTTGTATGTATGCGTTTAGAATTGTAATTCCCTGCAGCCTTTTGAAGGCGAGTCTAGAAAATGGTTTCAATCATCTTTTCAATCATCTTTTCAACCAAGTATATGAGCTAAGTTTGAGTCCGCCATCTTGGTCCCGCTTGAATAACCAACCAGCCAGTTGTCATTATTCTTATTATAATGATGTCACATGACATCATTATAATAAGAAATGAGTCCTTGTCACGATGGAAAGTCGACATGAATATTACCGGCTATCTAAAATGAACACAATCTGTCTCTTTTTTCTTTTCTTCTCAGGACCGACCAACGTGGAGGATCCCGTTCAGTTACTGATGAAGGACGCAGGTGAGCCAAGGTCGATCACGTGTTTTATCACGTGACTTGAGACGGGCGAGGAGCGAGAAGTGAGACGCATGCTGCTACACAACACATCCATTCTCACCCCACACACCCTCACTGCCTTTTTCCTCTGCTCTCTGTTCTTCCTGCTCCGTTGACCTCTGCCATGTCGGTGTTACCCCTGCCTAGGAAACCTCCATGTGGGCTAAACAATCATATCACAGGATTGTTTGTGGTGTTGCTAACATGCACTGGTGAAGGGCTACTGCCCACAGAGTGCTCAGCAATGAAATGGGCGATCAAGAAACAAAGGACGAACAAGAAACTATTTAAAAACACCTCACTTGAGTACCTAGCGTACCGGAGAACGTCCAAAAAACAAAGTCCATGCCACTAAAGACGACGACCGCTGTAGAATGCGATGAGTGGCAGTTGTTGTCCCATATTCTTTTTAATATTGCGTTGCCCTTTCAAAACTTTAATTAACGTCCGACACCCGGCCCGCTACAAAAAGACCCGGCTTAGATGACAGTTTTCCTTCTCGGGGGGCCTGTTCCCCAGTCCATGCCATCCATTCCATCCCGTCCGTCCGTCAGGCTAAATGAGAGGGAATTATGGTTATGAGGGTGTTCCTCTGGGGGTCCGTTATGTTGTCCCGATCACACCCCTGACACCTGCAGCAGGGAACAACCTGTCTCCCCCTGGGGCCGGGCGTACCCACACACACACGCAGCACACACACACAACACACACACACACACACACACACAGCAAGCCACAGGGACCGCAAGCACACATTTTCTTGGGACAAACTTAGTTGATTTTGTTTCTTCACTTGAGAATTTTAGCGTGGTTGTTTCTGCCGTAATGGCTTCAGTGTGTGACTCGCTGTCTCTTCTCCACAGTGTACAAATGCAGTGGGCCTCGCAGCGTATGAGCTTTTTGACAATGTGGATTTTGGAACCAGTGGTTCAAAAAACCAGCTTCTTTGGGGAGGCTGCAGGTCAGCCCATCAACAGGTAATGTCCGTCGCTGCTACTGCAACCGTCCTAAAAGCGTATATACATATTGTGTGTATCCATGACACATCCCATCAAAGAACTGACAATGGCTGTATTGACATTCATCTTGGAGGCCTATTAGTTAAAAGAAAGATGCACATTGCCAAAATGGCAAAATCTCCTTAAATGTTCAATCTTAGTTTGCCAATTTACCAGATTAATCAGTCAAAATAATTATAGTGGGGTTAATTGTTAGTCAAAGGGCATATAAGGAGCCGATGGTTGTGCTCTGAACTTCTTCGTCAACAACGACAGCAAATATTTTTTGTTAAAAAACAAACACACGAGTTCAATGACGTATTGGTGAGAACCCCCCCCCCCCCCCCCCCGATGTGAGAGGTGAAGAGTTTGAGCGACTGATGGAACACCGTCCATGGACTCCCACTCGGGGAGACCTCTCACCTCCACACAGCCATCAAAGGACATGACCAACGAGGTGGACGGTGATGCCATGAGACAGGTGCGCTGACGTCACCGTGTGTGTCCATCACAACAGTGTGTCTGTCTCCTCACACGTACGTCGACGTGCAGGTGGGAGGAGGAAAGTGGCCACAACACACACACACACACACACACCACACACATATTTAGTTTTATTTTGTTGTTTTTAGAGGAGGCAGAAGCGTGGGGTGGGTGGGTGGTTTGAGGTGAACCTCCCCTGGTAGATCCAAAACACTCATTGTCGTCCCCCCCCCCCCCCCCCCAAACTACAAGGCTGCCCCCAGCTCCCATCCCTAACCCCCGGTGCTGTGGGATGACTTTCTTCTCTTCAAAGGTTTCATCCTGTGTGTTTGTTGGTGGGTGTGTTATGGTTGGAACGGAGTCTTCCTCACTAATGTGCACGTCCATTAAGTACTATTTTGGTAAATAATTACAAGATTTAAAAAAAAAACACACTGGAAATGAGCAGCAGCAGTGGCAATTATGACATTATAATGGGAATGACTTAAACTCTCAAGTCGTATACGTCTTTTTTCTGGACTGCACAATTGCAGCGGCCATGCAGTCTTGTATGTGATCATGAGAATAATTAACAACAAGCGTTTTACATATTAAGGATGTACCTTTGCCGTTGATGTCCATTGGGCCAAAGACCAATTGGAGACAATTGAGCTGAAATCTATCCGCAGATTGTCCGTTGTTTCTATACGTGTGATGGAAATTGTAGGCCAAATCAAGTCTGTGCATTATTGCAATCTCTTCAGCCCACATTGGGAGAGATCACCATGCACGTGGCCTCCGGTACGCAAGAGAAAGAGAACAAGGCAAGAGAGGACGAGAGGACGTCCTGATTCCATGACCACATGGCTTCAATGTACACCTTAGCCACAACATAGGAATTTTAGCCACCTAGTTGACAAAATCTATCGTTAAGAAAATGAAAAATAACATTAATTATTATAATTATATAAGTAACGGCACTCACCGTATCTTGCCTTCGGTGATATATCATTGTTGCCTAGTTAGTAAAACAAGTGATTTACATGGGAGGAAGCATAGAAGAAATGGGATTTGGCTCAATCAGGATTTGATTGAATTATGATAACATGCTAGCCAGTTGGGAATTAGCCCTTTGAAAGCTTTTATATGAAGAGACCAAGTAAATTGTTATAGCCCTTAATTACCATATTATTGGTTGGATGGAATGGGAAGCCTACCAGCACAAATCAGTAAAATATTTTTGGCATGACTTGTGAGTGAATAATTTAACTGTGGAAATGAACTGACAGGGTGAAAAGTCTATTTTCATTTCATGGTGGACAGCCCATTAAAAGTGTATTTTTGTCTGATTACACACCAGACGTGTTTACAAAATGGTGGTGTCCTGTCCATTATATTCTGATATTTGCTGAACTGAAGCGTGGGCTGGATTCAGGCCCAGCTTGTGTTTGCAGCGCGTGCCGGGTGTACGCTCAGCCCAGTTGCTAAAGTACTTGGTAAAGTGTTTGTCGTCTGGGCAGGTGCCTGTTGGCGTCTGCCGCCAGCACTATTCCAAGGATTTTGTTTCACTCAACCACCACGTTTGGATCCGGTCTGATGTAGCTCCCGACTGACAACACAGAGGGACCCCCACCCGCCCTAGACACGGTGGCAGCCCTGCCAGCACTGCTGGTATGGACTACTGTGGGTCCCATGATGGTGGCGGCTGGATGATGACAGTTCAGCTTCAGGGCAACAGAATGCTTCAGGGCTTTGTGTTTCTCAGATATAAAGATCAGCATGATGATGATTTTGGATGAAATAAACAACCCACAAAATGAGGGAGAAAAGGGTGGGTGGAGGTGAGGTTAATGGTCTCCCCCCCCCCCCCCCCCCCCCCGTTGAGTGGTGATGTGATGCCGTTAGTGCGCTTACCGGAGACTTGGCTTCGTGACAGGCCGTGAAAGCGCCCCCGTCGCCGAGACAGCAGGTGAGAGGTTAGCTGTTATCCATCAATGAGCCAGGTGGTCTTCACAGCTCATGATTAGCTCTCTGTGGAGGGGCTCTTTGTCGACGTACCGGTCGATTGCAGCTGGCTTTCCTGGGCTACGTCCTGGATCCTTGTGACAGGGCTGATGCATGGTGCGATAGGGCCTTCTGGTTCCACTTCCTGTCCCCCTCGGGATATTATTGGCAGAACCGAGACGGGATGGACGGCGTTGAGAGTAGCGGTCCAAACTCGGTGTCTCCATCTGGTATTGTGCGATGATCAGGAGGAGGGCCACGGGGTGTTTGGGATTAGCATTTACCTGCTAGTTTCTCCTCATCTCGTCTGTGCCCGTCATACATTTGTTTTGTCCATTTCGACCATTCGTCTGTATTGTTGCGCAATGCAGCTAATATTTTTTTTATATATATATATATATATAAAATCATAACCTAGCTAGAGCTTCAATGAAGCAACACACATCTTTAATTTGTTCATTAGTATTTAAATCATGTTTACACATGCTTTTTCAATTAAAGGTTGCTTAGTAATTATGCCGCCGTAATCGACATTGTAAGGCTTATCATATTCCTTGTATCTACATAGCTTTTGTTTGTTTGTTGTGTGTTTGTGTATCCTTGTCAGTAGAAAACTGATTAACTGTGAAATACCAAATGATGCATATGATTTCTACACGCTCTATATGTTTATATATACTAGTCATGTGCCCGTTCAAAACGTGCTGATTTGAAGCGTGCCCCTGCCTGTTCAAAATGGGTCAATTTCTTGGCATCTTCCTGAGAACTGCCCAC
Organism: Coryphaenoides rupestris; assembly: GCA_002895965.2. Taxonomy (NCBI): domain Eukaryota; kingdom Metazoa; phylum Chordata; class Actinopteri; order Gadiformes; family Macrouridae; genus Coryphaenoides; species Coryphaenoides rupestris. The sequence continues at coordinate 44,944 of PIJE02001243.1, read as the reverse complement.
CTAATCAACTTGTCATTCGCCATGGCACTTCCTTGGGTCCTCAGCAATACACTTGCCAGTGCAGTACCTGTTCCATGCCTGTGTTTGGAACAGGCCGATTTGCTTGCTATTGTTTAGAAGGCAGTGTTGCTACCCGGCGCGTATGTTATGCATTATGCATTATGCCGGCTATTTGGTTCTGTGTCAACGGGCAAAAGCCAGCGCAATGCCGGAGGGGTCTTAACGGCAATACTCCGGGATCTCTGTGTAAAGGCGATATTGAATGCTCAGGAAAACCTTTACTTCACTTTGTTACTATAAAAGTCAACTTCTTGGACATAAATGGTGTTATGTCCCAGAAAAAGTGAGATCTAAGGTCCTAATAAGCATGCTTGTGGACGAAGGGGAAAACAGTGATTACCTGTCAATGTGCAATATCTGTGTTTTGTTTCCGAGCCAATGGTCATGAAAGGTTACTGCTCAGTGGAATGCTTTGGAAGTGTGCCGACCACTGTTGGCCCACTGGCACTAAAAAGCTCAATGGCACTGCTCTTCCCATGTTTTAGCACTGGAACCATAGCCTAGCCATAGTCTATTGTGCCCTTTAAGACTTTGCAGCACGCCCATATTGGTCTGTCCTCTAATCTGCGGGCAACATTCGCTGTGTTTGAGATCCGCCTTCATGTTGTGGACTCACGTCTGCGTGCAAGTGGGGATGCATCGAGGTATCTTGCTCTTTTAGATTAAAAAAAATTGTGCTGCAATCTCCGACAGACACCCGCCGTGATGAATGGGAAGATGGGCGTGTAAGCGAGCAATGCTGGCTACATATTTCCTTGTGAGAAAAAGACGAAATCCAACCGCTGTCATTTTTTTCCGTCGACGCGATCAGCTGGTTAATTTGTCTACATTAAGATAAGGGTGGTGACTTGGGCGGTGTCTATTTAATGTGTCCTCCGCCATCAGAACTCACTGATGCCCTTCGCTGTGTTCCCCTTCGTACCCTTTTCCTCCATTCAAATCTGCATTTACCTTTCACTCTCACCTCTCTCCTTCCTCTTCATTTTTCCTTGTGTTCTCGTCCGCTGCTCTTCATCAATTTTCTCTTTTCCGTTTTTTCTTTCTTTTTCCCTTCTCTTCTCCTTACCTCCAGGTACAAGTTGATTCGGAGGAGGGTCATCTGGCTCATAGGCCAGTGGATCGCTGTGAAGTTCAAATCCGACCTTCGACCTCTACTCTATGAGGTCATACTGAGCCTCATGCAAGACCCCGACCTGGTGGTAAGTGAGACGCATACAAATGTATTCACACGCCTGAACAACATGTTGACATCTTTTCAATAATTTGTGACATATGTAACATGTGACAAAAATATATGATAATCCCCCCTCCCCCCTCAAACTAATGCATTATAAGTACTTCACAGGGCCAGTACGTTTGGAAACTGTTAAAGTTTAATGAATGAAATGGTCAATTAGGTTGACCGTTAAAACAAAAAAATGCCGTTAATCATTCATGCATGAATAGCTAGCAGTGTTGGAGTCAGACTGCCAGAATAAATACTTTATTTATGTTGTCCTTAACCAGAACAGCAATCATTTACTGCCCCCCAGATCAATACATGCTGTAGCAATTAGCGCCCAGTAAAGGAATGCTTCTGGGACTTTTAGCAATCAAGTAGAGATGGCTGATCTGTCTTGGCTGATTGCTTATCAATATGTCCTTCAGCGTCATGTCGGCCGTTCCCCTCTGAGAAGAAATAACCCGCAGACCACAATGTATCCGCGGCACTTCGATGAAAGCGGTGAATGTGGGGAGAGTCCGGATGATTGATTATCCCCTCGGCATGACCTCTGGGTTGCGCGTGTAACTGGGCCGCTTTAAATTGTGCAAAAGTAATTTACACTTCGATGGAATATGGCTTTGGGCACATTGTATACAGGTATAAATGTGCAGTACATATATGCTTTAAATGGCATAACCTGGCATTAATCAGGGGTAGACACACAGAGATCGTTGCGTCCATGATCACAGGCGTCACAGATCGTAGATGTCATGATCCTAGGCATACTAGTTCCCTATACGGTCCATATTAACCACAGCGTGTTTTCCTTACCAGCAGTTTTTTTAGTTTTGCTGTTGCATTTATTTACTTGTTACTGTTCTTTGGTTGTCGCTGTAACCGTCCCGTTGAGCGACCTATTTTGAGTGGCATATATCCATCTGTTTTCTCCCCCCTCCATTTCCCCGGCGAGGGTTTGGACGTCCTCGGTGGGAGGAGAGGCTGTTCACTCGACAGTTGTGTTAAATTCCCTGCGCCCCGCTGTGATTCCACCCAGCCGGCTTTGCTCCACTTTACCCACTTCCCCTCGCCGTCAGTCACTTTGCTGTGTCCCGCAACACAGCAAGCGACACAGCAAGATTTGTGCTCTGACGCTTGTAAGGCAGATTTATTTTGTTTCCACAGTTTTTTCCAAGGAGAGTATTTATAGGAACTGGGAGATTTGGAGTGGGATGGCAAGCAGTGGGGATAACATGACGTGTGTGTGAAAGGCAACTAAACGTATTTTTTTTCTCTATCTATGGAACTATGGTGTATAGTAATTTGGGTAGCTAGAAATTGCCTGCTCATGTGATAAAACTCATCATATGCTCAGTGGTCCTGTTAAATCAAAAAACAAACCTATTCTGTTATAAAAAGTGATGTAATGGTTAAACCATCACATCATGTTTCTACTGCATAGGTGGTGATATGTTGAGCGGAAGCAAACTTATTGAATACACCTTAAATTTAAAGTGACTGAAATGCAGATGGCGGGCATGAATATGATTTCTAACTAATTTCTAACTAACTACGGCCTATCTATTCAGAGGTGGAGCACACATGCTGTCTACTTACACCGCTAGACTTATTGGATGGTAGTTGACAATGAAATATGTATTCAAACTTTGTCGTCTTTGGACAGCGGGTGAAAAAAGCAAAAAAGGGCCTGCACTTAATATGCACTCTCATAAGAATAAAAAAACAACTCCCCTCATTACTTCTACATCAGCCCGGTCCAAGGTAACTGGTGCGCAGCCCTCTGCTAACATCGAAGAGGCTTTCCATTTCACTTTGTTCAGAGCCGCTTGTTGAACAAAGCCCCTTTCAGCTGGGAAGTATAAGAGAGAAGTTAATGGAGAGTGAAACCGAGAGATCACTATAGGCGTGATACAGAAAGGGTAACACAAGACCTGGGCTTGTACATTTCAGAGAAATTAATAGTTAGGTGAGTGCTGCTCAAGGGCAGTTCTCACCTTATATTCTTCATCGGCCCTCGGTTCGGTTTTTTCTTCTTGACAAAATTTGGCACCTGTCTCCTCCCACAATTTTTACAGCTCGAGGCGCCATTCAAAGTGTGCAGTGTTACACTTGCCTTGGAATTGTGCGTGCTAACTTTTCTACTTTTAAATATGGCCGATTTTATGTGACACTTCAACCATTCAGACTTCACAACTTGGTCCCTTTTTAACATTTCAAACATTTAACAAATCATCACCCAGGGTTCGGGTCGAGTTTTTTTCAGTTGCAGTTTTACATTGCTATGTATAGTTTTCAGTAGTCGCATACTTAAAGGACCATCCTTCCATCCATTATTTTATCTGTACATTGCACGCGTTATATTCATTATACATATTGAGCAATACGATTGTGGAGCTAACGCAATGGGTAACCCAATTTAAGCCTGCTTGGTTTCGTGGCAGTATTTTTATACTTTTATAGAATAACTAAAATGCAACTTCAAGCTTTTTTTTAATTTTTTTTAACTGTTACACTAAAATGTTTTGTAATGTTTATACTGTTACCCTTACTCCATTTATACTAAACTTTTGAACAATTATTTTCACTTGAGCTCATCCATTCAACATTTCTATAATTCTTAAAGTATGAAGCTTTGATGAACACGTGTAAGTGCATGTTACACTACAGCACATCAAAAGTTTTCTGAATTTACTAATTTAAGTTTTTTTGTTTCACTGTACACACACACACACACACACACACACACACACACACACACACACACACACACACACACACACACACACACACACACACACACACTGATTACGTTTTGCAATCTCTATATTAAATTGCACACTCTGTTTACTCTTTTACATAGCAACTTCCACCCTTACATTGTGAACCTAATTATTTTGGATGCTGGTTCATTTTAATTGCTTTATTGTTAGAATATCGTGTAAAAGCATACAATCTTACCCTTGAAACTCTACTTCCCTTTAGGGGGAATATGTTAAATTCAACGGGGCTAAGGTTTCAGGAATGAGACTCTGGTCGTGCTTTGAATGAGAATGGGTTTGTGTTAATAACACACCAGGGCTTGTTTCCTCAGCTACCGTTGTTTCAGAGTACAATAAAGAACATTTTCCAAACCTATTAATTGGTACTAATTTGCTTTTAAATAAATGTAACCCTCGACAACACTTGCAGGTGGGCATTAGGCGTGCATATTAAACTATTCCATTGGTATATAATTGTCACCTTTTAATACATGGTGGTCAAAAAAAAGGTTTCCCCAATGTATAATCAATATAGATATGATTTTTGTGGGTTTTTTATTTGCTGTGTTCTATGGACACATGCCCCTGCCTGATTTCAAAATGGGTCAATTTCTTGGCATCTTCCTGAGAACTGCCCACCTAATCAACTTGTCATTCGCCATGGCACTTCCTTGGGTCCTCAGCAATACACTTGCCAGTGCAGTACCTGTTCCATGCCTGTGTTTGGAACAGGCCGATTTGCTTGCTATAGTTTAGAAGGCAGTGTTGCTACCCGGCGCGTATGTTATGCATTATGCATTATGCATTATGCCGGCTATTTGGTTCTGTGTCAACGGGCAAAAGCCAGCGCAATGCCGGAGGGGTCTTAACGGCAATACTCCGGGATCTCTGTGTAAAGGCGATATTGAATGCTCAGGAAAACCTTTACTTCACTTTGTTACTATAAAAGTCAACTTCTTGGACATAAATGGTGATATGTCCCAGAAAAAGTGAGATCTAAGGTCCTAATAAGCATGCTTGTGGACGAAGGGGAAAACAGTGATTACCTGTCAATGTGCAATATCTGTGTTTTGTTTCCGAGCCAATGGTCATGAAAGGTTACTGCTCAGTGGAATGCTTTGGAAGTGTGCCGACCACTGTTGCCCACTGGCACTAAAAAGCTCAATGGCACTGCTCTTCCCATGTTTTAGCACTGGAACCATAGCCTAGCCATAGTCTATTGTGCCCTTTAAGACTTTGCAGCACGCCATATTGGTTTGTCTTCTAATCTGCGGCAACATTCGCTCGCTGGCGATCATAAGTGTTTGAGATCCGCCTTCATGTTGTGGACTCGCGTCTGCGTGTAAGTGGGGATTCATCGAGGTATCTTGCTCTTTTAGATAAAAAAAATTGCGCTGCAATCTCCGACAGACACCCGCCGTGATGAATGGGAAGATGGGCGTGTAAGCGAGCAATGCTGGCTTTCCTTGTGAGAAAAAGACAAAATCCAACCGCTGTAATTTTTTCCGTCGACGCGATCAGCTGGTTCATTTGTCTACATTAAGATAAGGGTGGTGACTTAGGCGGTGTGTCTATATAATGTGTCCTCCGCCATCAGAACTCACTGATGCCCTTCGCTGTGTTCCCCTTCGTACCCTTTTCCTCCATTCAATCTGCATTCACCTTTCACTCTCACCTCTCTCCTTCCTCTTCATTTTTCCTTGTGTTCTCGTCCGCTGCTCTTCATCAATTTTCTCTTTTCCGTTTTTTTCTTTCTTCTTCCCTTCTCTTCTCCTTACCTCCAGGTACAAGTTGATTCGGAGGAGGGTCATCTGGCTCATAGGCCAGTGGATCGCTGTGAAGTTCAAATCCGACCTTCGACCTCTACTCTATGAGGTCATACTGAGCCTCATGCAAGACCCCGACCTGGTGGTAAGTGAGACGCATATAAATGTATTCACACGCCTGAGCAACATGTTGACATCTTTTCAATAATTTGTGACATATGTAACATGTGACACAAATATATGATAATCCCCCCTCCCCCCTCAAACTAATGCATTATAAGTACTTCACAGGGCCAGTACGTTTGGAAACTGTTCAAGTTTAATGAATGGAATGGTCAATTAGGTTGACCATTAAAACAAAAAAAGGCCGTTAATCATTCACGCATGAATAGCTAGCAGTGTTGGAGTCAGACTGCCAGAATAAATACTTTATTTATGTTGTCCTTAACCAGAACAGCAATCATTTACTGCCCCCCAGATCAATACATGCTGTAGCAATTAGCGCCCAGTAAAGGAATGCTTCTGGGACTTTTGGCAATCAAGTAGAGATGGCTGATCTGTCTTGGCTGATTGCTTATCAATATGTCCTTCAGCGTCATGTCGGCCGTTCCCCTCTGAGAAGAAATAACCCGCAGACCACAATGTATCTGCGGCACTTCCATGAAAGCGGTGATTGTGGGGAGAGTCCGGATGATTGATTATCCCCTCGGCATGACCTCTGGGTTGCGCGTGTAACTGGGCCGCTTTAAATTGTGCAAAAGTAATTTACACTTCAATGGAATATGGCTTTGGGCACATTGTATACAGGTATAAATGTGCAGTACATATATGTTCCCTATACGGTCCATATTAACCACAGCGTGTTTTCCTTACCAGCAGTATTTTTTGTTTTGCTGTTGCATTTATTTACTTGTCAATGTTCTTTGGTTGTCGCTGTAACTGTCCCATTGAGCGACATATTTTGAGTGGCATGTATCCATCTGTTTTCTCCCCCCCTCCTCCATTTCCCCGGGGAGGGTTTGGACGTCCTCGGTGGGAGGAGAGGCTGTTCACTCGACAGTTGTGTTAAATTCCCTGCGCCCCGCTGTGATTCCACCCAGCCGGCTTTGCTCCACTTTACCCACTTCCCCTCACCGTCAGTCACTTGCTGTGTCCCCAACACAGCAAGTGACACAGCAAGATTTGTGCTCTGACGCTTGTAAGGCAGATTTATTTGTTTCCACATTTTTTTCCAAGGAGGGTATTTATAGGAACTGGGAGATTTGGAGTGGGATGGCAAGCGGTGGGGATAACATGACGTGTGTGTGAAAGGCAACTAAACTTATTTTTTCTCTATCTATGGAACTGTGGTGTATAGAATTTGGTAGCTAGAAATTGCCTGCTCATGTGATAAAACTCATCATATGCTCAATGGTCCGTGTTAAATCAAAAACAAACCTATTCTGTATAAAAGTGATGTCATGGTTAAAACCATCACATCATGTTTCTACTGCATAGGTGGTGATATGTTGAGCAGAAAGCCAACTTATTGAAGACGCCTTAAATTTAAAGTGACTGAAATGCAGATGGGCGGCATGAATATGATTTCTGACTAATTTCTAACCAACTACAGCCTATCTATTCAGAGGTGGAGCACACATGCTGTCTACTCCACCTCTGAATTGATAGACTTATTGGATGGTAGTTGACATGAAATATGTATTCAAACTTTGTCATCTTTGGACAGCGGGTGAAAAAGCAAAAAGGGCCTGCACTTAATATGCACTCTCATAAGAATAAAAAACAACTCCCCTCATTACTCTACATCAGCCCGGTCCAAGGTAACTGGTGCGCAGCCCTCTGCTAACATCGAAGAGCTTTCCATTTCACTTTGTTCAGAGCCGCTTGTTGAACAAAGCCCCTTTCAGCTGGGAAGTATAAGAGAGAAGTTAATGGCGAGTGAAACCGAGAGATCACTATAGGCGTGATACAGAAAGGGTAACACAAGACCTGGGCTTGTACATTTCAGAGAAATTAATAGTTAGGTGAGTGCTGCTGCAAGGCAGTTCTCACCTTATATTCTTCATAGGCCTCGGTTTCGTTTTTTCTTCTTGACAAAATTTGGCACCTGTCTCCTCCCACAATTTTTACAGCTCGAGGCGCCATTCAAAGTGTGCAGTGTTACACTTGCCTTGGAATTGTGCGTGCTAACTTTTCTACTTTTAAATATGGCCGATTTTATGTGACACTTCAACCATTCAGACTTCACAACTTGGTCCCTTTTTAACATTTCAAACATTTAACAAATCATCACCCAGGGTTCGGGTCGAGTTTTTTTCAGTTGCAGTTTTACATTGCAATGTATAGTTTTCAGTAGTCGCACACTTAAAGGACCGTCCTCCCATCCATTATTGTATCTGTACATTGCACACGTTATATTCATTATACAATACGTTTGTGGAGCTAACGCAATGGGTAACCCAATTTAAGCCTGCTTGGTTTCGTGGCAGTATTTTTATACTTTTATAGAATAACTAAAATGCAACTTCAAGGTTTAAAAAAAATAATAATTTAACTGTTAAACACAAATGTTTTGTATGTTTTGTAATGTTTATACTGTTACCCTTACTCCATTTATACTAAACTTTTGAACAATTATTTTCACTTGAGCTCATCCACACACACACACACACACACACACACACACACACACACACACACACACACACACACTGATTACGTTTTGCAATCTCTATATTAAATTGCACACTCTGTTTACTCTTTTACATAGCAACTTCCACCCTTACATTGTGAACCTAATTATTTTGGATACTGGTTCATTTTAATTGCTTTATTGTTAGAATATGTGTAAAAGCATACAATCTTACCCTTGAAACTCTACTTCCCTTTAGGGGGAATATGTTAAATACAACGGGGCTAAGGTTTCAGGAATGAGACTCTGGTCGTGCTTTGAATGAGAATGGGTTTGTGTTAATAACACACCAGGGCTTGTTTCCTCAGCTACCGTTGTTTCAGAGTACAATAAAGAAAACTTTCCAAACCTATTAATTGGTACTAATTTGCTTTTAAATAAATGTAACCCTCGACAACACTTGCAGGTGGGCATTAGGCGTGCATATTAAACTATTCCATTGGTATATAATTGTCACCTTTTAATACATGGTGGTCAAAAAAAAGGTTTCCCCAATGTATAATCAATATAGATATGATTTTTGTGGGTTTTTTATTTGCTGTGTTCTATGGACACAACAAATGAATGTGTGAGGGCTGTACACTTATTCTGTGTAAGTTAATATTCGTCCTTTTTGTTTTGCTTCCACAGGTGCGGATCGAGACCGCCACTACTCTGAAGCTCAATATCCTTTGCAAATATAAGTAATCAATAATGCAGCAACTTTTTCTTTTGTGTTGTCAAGTTGACCTAATCGCCTTGTAGCGAGGTCTCTGCCTCCATGCCACGCTTTGTGGCTTAGATCAGATTCTTCACCTGTCGATGCGAAACCACGCCCCCCTTCATACTATACTCCTCTTTCCAATTTAACATTCATCCGAAGTCGCAGCACCAAAACGCAGGTATGGACGTGCGCATTTACGCACTTTAAATGCAGCTGCCGATCTCTCTAAATTGGATGCCGCGTTCCCTTAACACTTCATCACCAGTCGACGACTTTGAATTCAGGACGGAGCAATTCCTTCCAGTGAGTGTATTATTCAGACAGTTCAGTCGAGAGCACAAAAACAAAATAACAATCAAGCTTTCCTGCCTGCCTGCCTGCCTGCCTGTCTAGCGATCCCTGAAACATTAAACCACCTTCCTGTTTCCCCCGCCACCTGCTCTCCCACTTCTCTCTCTCTCTCTCTCTCTCTCCTCTCTCTCTCTCTCTCTCTCTCCTGCAGTACTTGGAGTCCATCTTCGGGCTGCTCTTCCAGCTGCTGCAGCAGGTGACGGAGTGTGACACCAAGATGCAGGTGTTGCATGTCATCTCCTGCGTCATCGAGAGGGTCCACATCCAGGTAGGCTTCGCAACAACCCGCCCCACATAGATCATAGGGAGCTTGTGACTCGGCTCGCGTCTGATCAGCTTACGAACGTCATGCTGCGCGACACCACCGCTACTAAACTCCTAGAATGCTTCTGAGGACACCTTGATGTTGGGGGAAGGTTCCATTCCGTTGTGGTGACCAAATAAATGAAATTATGTCCTACATTTACATAAATATGTCATTGGACTCCCTAGTGCGGTGCAGGCATCGGCAAGAAGTCAAACCACTACACAGTGTCAGTGCAATTCCGACAACATAAAGCCAACATTTATTCCGGGACTCGCACAGTTTTTCTTTTATTTTGTCCTTCAGAATACTTTGATGGTTGTGATAAAGCCAACTCACTCTTTGCATGTTTTTTTTGTGAGCCTGACAGTTTATTTTGGCTTGTGCTCTGATCCACTTAACTGCCATCCCTTAAAATTGACCTTCTTCTTGACCTCCCTTCAGCCTCGACTCAAATCTGTCACAGAAAATGGCTTTCACCCTCGCAAACTGTCAGTTTAGTTGACTCTCCTCTTGTCACTGGCCCCGGCTAAATTTCCAGAAGTCAAATGAATATTTCATCACTCAAGAGATTTTTCGTACACACACACACACACACACACACACACACACACACACACACACACACACACACACACACACACACACACACACACACACATTAAAGAGCTGACGGAGCAGTGGAGAAAAGTTAAAGTTATGATGCCATGGTTGGAACATGAAACAGCAAAGCGTTGGAACAGCAAAGCGAACATGACAGCCCAACAACACGGTTTTTCTGGACGGGCCTGTTGCGCTCTGTAAGATGGTGTGAAGAACTGGTTCACATTAGGGTATCACGTTCCTTTTCAGTTCTCTCTTCTATTCACCTCTTTTCATGCACTTTTTCAATTTGCGCATGAAAAATGGAAAAGGCAAAAATTTGGAAAAATCTTGAAATATCGCAAACCTATCCTATACCTGGCTGAGCATGTTTACTATATCCAGTTCTCTGCAAAAGTGTACATTCAACCCACAATGCATCATTTTTTGGTTCGCATCCGATCGTTGGGTTGGATCACGTTCACACCTAAAGTGAACCGAACTACAGTTCACTTGGACACGGACTGAGACCGAGTCGTTTTCAAGTGGATCAGAGTTTGTTTTGTTTGCTTGGTCCGCACCAGACTTTGGATGAGCATTCACACAACTCCAAATGAACCGTATTACAGTATAGCTAAAAAACAGCCTCTTCTTCTGCAGTGATATAATGGCACCTCACTGGAGAATCGGTGTCACCTACTGCTTATCTCCATGTACCAACTCTGTATATTCGCATAACAGTCGTGGATGAAAATGTTTCTTGTGCCGACTTTCTGAAAATCTGGTTAAAATTTGCGCTACGTTGGACTACATCCCTATTGTTGTGCTGTCATGTTAATTTTGCTCTCATGTTCCAAACCATGGCTACGTTGGAAACATACCGAGTGTAATGTAACAAACAATGCAAATTGTCATGGCTTGGTTCAGGCTCCCGACAGTACTCATTGAAATGTAACAGACATCCATTTAAATGTTTAATGAATATTTGTTTTGTATGTGATAATGGCCTGATTGATCAACAGCCCATCCTACTACATCTTTGTGTATTAAGATATGTTTGTGGCAACAGAATTGCCATATATCCATGTGGTTATTTTTGTTGTCAATTGTCAGTTGTCCAATTTGTGGTTTTACAGATATGCCAGGAAAGCATTTACAAATTTAACTGAGCTGCATTAAAATGGATGTATCTTGGTTATTACACTGTATATTCCAATAAAATGTCCTCTGCCAAATGTAAACGTCTGTGGGGAAGTACTGAATTAATTGCGTATTTACTGTTGTCGTGTTTGCTGCATATTAACACATTTTTAATGGGCCTTGGCAGCTGCTGTAATTCATTTAAAGAGGACTACTAGTAAATAAATACGCTCACAACGCATCAGTGAAAATACTTTCCTTCTTCTTATTCAAAGGTCTTCTCATTTACCACCATGTGTGATGTTGATTGGCCATTACAAGCCATTTAAAAAAAAAAACTATCTTTCCGGTGGCATCCCAGGTGAGGATGTCCACCCAAATGTATGATGGATAGGTCAGCAGCAACAACATCATAAACACATCACACCTGCTGGTAAAAGATGGGCCCCTCAGCCTTGGTGCGGATGCTGCCGACTGGCCCCTTGAATTCTACGTGTGCTGCTGTTTTCTCTGGATCAGATCCGGCCGTATGCGGGCTGTCTGGTGCAGTACCTGCCTCTGCTCTGGAAGCAGTCCGAGGATCACAACATGCTGCGCTGTGCCATTCTCACCACGCTCATCCACCTTGTCCAGGTATGGTTACCGTACGACCACACACACACAATGCACACACACACACACACACACAATGCATACACACATGCAGACACGCACATGCATGCACACACACACACACACACACACACACACACACACACACACACACACACACACACACACACACACACACATAGCTAGTCACTAACTATTCGTTTTTTCTAGTGATTCAATCTCAACTATTCATTTTAATCCCAAAGCGCATACAATTCGCTCAGATGACCTGTTCCTTTGACTGAGCGCAAGAGATGAAGAAAGGAGGAGAACAAATGCTTTACTTCGAGGCTTTCAAAGTTGAATTATTTTGACTTTCATGCGCAGTCAAAAAATGTGAGGCCCATAAAAAGAGCACAGCTCAGCACAGGCTAATAGGATAACAATACCGGCTATAAATAAATAAATACATCAAATAAATAAACAAGTGTGCGGTGCATTTAAAAAAAAAAAAAAAAAGAAATCCCATCAATCCCACCCTGTTTTTGCCTTTTCTGGTGGTCCACCATCCAGAAGGTGTTTGTGAAGCAAATTTGATGTGCTCCCATACTTTAGAAGTTTCCTGGTCTGGCGGAAACCTTCACACAAAACTTCTTTGGGAGCAGACTCTGCTGCTGCTGACGCCGTAATGTTTTTTTGAAGTCTGTAACAAATTGAACAAATTGCTTAGAACTTTTTAGAAATGAAAAATCTACAACTAAAAGAACAGGTGTTGATTTAAAAATAATGATGATGCATTTTCAGTGTCAAAGTCGTCAATGCCGTTGGCAAATCGCGAGCAGCCCAAGTCGTTTCCTTTCGTTGACAGAATATGCGTCTGTGGGGCTGTTTGGGACTCGTTAGTTTCTGGTGTGTGTGTGTGTGGTGTGTCTGTGTGTGTGTGTGATGTGTGCTGTGTTGTGTGGTGTGTGTGTTGGTGTGTGTTGTGATGTGGTGGTTGTGTGGTGGTGTGTGTCGCTGTGTTGTGCTGTGTGTGTGTGTGTTGTGTGGAAGGACGATGAAGTGAGAAAAAGCCCTGCAAACACATTGTCACATCTTCACTTGAAATCGGTGTTCAGGCAACAAAGATAGGCAAATAGTTATTCTGTTAAAGGCAGCCCAATTGATGTATAAATGCGAATTGCAACAACGTTTAAAGGTGTTCTTTGTGAGTTCGTAACATTTTTTTTCCCGTGGAGGCTTTTGGTATTCTGAGTGTTTAAATGGGAACGTGAAATTAGCCAAGGCGAGCGTGTAACAATGGGATAAAATTATACAAAAATACAACCAATACTGTTTCACTGAATAAACACAAACAATTACTCTGGTCATTCAGGCTAAAATGATTACGACTCATCAGAGGGGAAATTGTTAATGTGTGGTTGTATTTAATGCGATGTTGAATGCTACTTTATTATCCATATAAACTGTGATGAATGTTAACTCGGAGCACCAGTTTTAGCAGCAGGTGGCCCCGCAATTTGTGTCTGGCGTAAATTGTGTTTTTTATCCGCCTGGCTGTTGCTGTTGCCAAGAACGCGCTCCAAATTGTCTCCCAGCGTGCAAAATGTCCGCGGTTCTGTTGCCACGGGATGACCCTTCTCCCCTCACGCCGTAACAACCCATCACAAACGGGGACCAGGAAGGTCACGGAAAAACTGGAGCCGTTCCCTGGCTGTCTGGCAACCCGTTTTGTCCTTCCTCACTAGCTTGTATAATAAAGCCATGAAGCTGAATCTAGTCAAAATAAATCATGTTGTCTACCTTGTGCTCTCCGTGGCTGGATCGCGGCAACCACCGTAATAGTTGTAATTGCATATCGTTTAGAGTAAAACGGAGACTGTGAGGATGAAGCGATTCATAATGTAGTTTCAGTAGACGCTCACCTGTCAGAAGAACCAAGACACGAGTTGAGTGATTGAGTTCAGTGACGGCGGCAGCATCACAAGCTCCTGTTGGTCTGTAAGCGAATACAATTAAGACTGAATCAGGCCAGGAAAACCTAGCAGCCGCATAAACCGCATCAAGACGAATAGAGGGTCCCTGGCCTTATTTCATTGCATATCTTTAGAATATATTTAGGCAGTACCAACAAACTTTTCCCAAAGTTACCGAATTCAGTTTATTCACTTGTGTAAAATAGAAAGTACCGACTGAAAAATTGCAGCCTATATAATATTGCGGCCGTTCATCTTGCAAGTTTAGTCCTAATATACAGTAAATGTGATATTTTTTGTGGACTTAAGGCTGTCTGTTTCCCAGAAGAAGTTGTTGAAGCAGCTAAGGCAATAAGGTGACACACTTTGGGGATAGATATTCTCTGAGAAAATTTATTCAAAAATCGACGTATCACAGCTGTTTAGTGTTAAATTATTGTAATGTATAAACCATGTGCCTGGCTGCTTCCAACGGCAACTACTCTTAAAATATGTTGACTATTTCTGTCTCTTCCTCTACCTCGCTCTTTCACACACACACACACACACACACACACACACACACACACACACACACACACACACACACACACACACACACACACACACACACACACACACAGTCACTATATACGATATTGTTTTTCAAAGAATTTAAAATATGAGAGGATGACTGTGATGAGACCATCTAAAGGGCATTGAGTCAGGAGAGGTTGTCTTTTAGTCGACAGACTGCAGGGAGTCTATGGAAAAATACCTTCTGAGGGGGAGAGCGGCTCATGGGTCAGCATGGAGAGGGTCCACCGTAGTGACCAAATGTCTGCACTGTCTCAGGGCTTTGTGTTGCGTCTTCATGCGGTGGTCGTTGTCGGTGTTTGTGTCTCTGGTTGGTGCTTCGCAGGGCCTCGGAGCGGAGAGCAGAAACCTGTACTCCTTCCTGCTGCCCGTCATCCAGCTGAGCACCGACGTGTCGCAGCCTCCCCACGTGTACCTGCTGGAGGACGGGCTGGAGCTGTGGTAGGGACACGCACACGTATGAACATGCATGCACACGCACACGTCTTTTTTTCTGTAACATAATTTGCATAGCATCATGTGTATGTATGTGTTTGTGTATGTGCATGTACAGCGTGTGTACGTATGCTGTATATATACACACATCTATATATGCTGTGTCTCATCTGCCGTGATGGTGGTAAGCAAGACAGTTATTTATTATTCCCGCAAACAAGGGCTGGCCTTGGCCTATGTGAACAAACACTATGCATGTATAATTTGATTGCTATATGCATACTTGTGATGAAGGGTTCCCGTCGGGACCTTGAGGGACACGATGGAATGTGACGTCGAGCTTAATGGTGGCTTTGTGTGTCCTTTCATGCGCAAACCTCTTTATGCCTTCAATTCAATTCACCCACGTGTTTTCATCTCCTCTGTTTTCATCTCCTCCCCACTCCACTCGTGGTCTCAGACTACCATGCGATTGTGGTTACTTGTTCTTCCGTAACATCGGTTTAAATGGTAAATGGATTGCATTTATATAGCTCTTTTATCCAAAGTGCTTTTACAGTTGCCTGACGTTCACCCATTCATACACCGACGGCGGTGCTAGCCATACGAGGCAACAACCAACACGTCAGGAGCAGTTAGGGTTAGGTGGTGTCTTGCTCAGGGACCCCTCGATACTTAGCTAGGCGGAGCCCGGGGATCGAACCAGCAACCTTCCTGTTGCCAGACCTGCTCTTCCCTCCTGAGTTACTGCCCCCCCCTGGTGTCTTGTTGTTGGCGTTGCTATTGTGTGTCCCCATCGCCCCTCCACACGTCTTCCATCCCTCTCTCTCTCTCTCTCTCTCTGTGCAGGTTGGTGACATTGGAGAACAGCCCCGCCATCACCCCCGAGCTCCTCAGGATCTTCCCAAACATGTCAGCCTTGTTTGGTGAGGCACATGCAGACGCTGTGTGTGTGGTGTGGGTTGGGGTGGGTGGGTGGGTGGGTGGGTGTCTGTCTTGCAGGGTGTGTGGGGGTCTGTTTGCCAGATGTATGAATCATGAAGCACCTAACAGAGCTCTTGTGATTTACAAATGCACAGGAAGCTTCACTGTGTTTAGCACCATTCTCCATTTAGTTTCACCATGAGGTCCACAAAGTGTGTGGTATAGTTTTACATCACTCCCCATTCTCTGATGTCACTGTTGCAGATGGTGCACCATTACCGACATACCGAACCAGTAGTAGCCAGGTATGGCTACCAGATCAGTCACTGCCATAGGGGGTGTGTGTGTGTGTGTGTGTGTGTGTGTGTGTGTGTGTGTCTGTGTGTCTGTCTGTCTGTCTGTCTGTCTTGCCAGATGTATGAATCATGAAGCACCTAACAGAGCTCTTGTGATTTACAAATGCACAGAAAGCTTCACTGTGTTTAGCACCATTCTCCATGTAGTTTCACCATGAGGTCCACAAAGTGTGTGGTATAGTTTTACATCACTCCCCTTTCTCTGATGTCAATGTTGCAGATGGTGCACCATTACCGACATACCGAACCAGTAGTAGCCAGGTATGGCTACCAGATCAGTCACTGCCATTAGCTTCAACGTGCCTCCTGGTGACCTTAACCAGGCAAACAACTTCTGATTTTGTTGTCCTCCTTAATATGCAAATAACTACGCACACCGCTTCCCACTGCGGCTCTTGTCGCTCGTGCTGAAATATTCAAATCAATGTCGGCAATTATAGGTAAGCTTGAAGTGATGGTGTTGCTTCATGCGATGCGCTCACTCACGCGTGTGTCCTTTGAGGTTCCTCTCTTGATCCCGTTGTGTCGTGTTTCATGTGCACCCTGGATGTGTGGCTTATGTTAAGCAGAACATTTTAAAATGTAAAAAAACGTTCCATCAATCACAGACCTTGCTCCAACGTGGCTTTAGGGCTGAATAGCTATTTGTCTGAGGATGGTAGGCACCAGGAGTAGCAGGTTAAACGGAAGTCGATGGATCATTTATCACAGGCCTAGTGCTTAGGGGGACGGTATTTTTGCAGGAGAGTGTGTGAAGTTGTGCTCTTGTCTCTTGAGTGTTATCTGTAGCGATGCCGTGTCTCTACTGTGAGATGAGGAACCAAAATGCGTCCAGGTAATGCTTCATAGAAACGTTCATTGATGAATGGTTTAATTGTTAATGCATTTATATTAATGTATTTAGTGTGTATGTTTGACATATCAATAGGATAATAGGATCATTGTTTAGAAGGAAATACCCAATGTTGTATTCTTATATATATATATATGCCGTATATTTTTTTTTCAAGCACTCTATATGGTGACGCTAATGCAACATACCATCTATAGTGACTTACTGGTCCACTCACCCTGTGGAATATTAAACAGTTTGAGTGCAAGACATTGAAGTCTTAAGGTGTTTAAATATGCTTTATATTAACACGGAGGTGGACATGGTGTATTATGCAAAATACTGAGCAGTATTATCAAAAGAAAATGATGGCAGAGGATGGAACGTGTGTCCCCGTGGTGAGAATATAATGAAGAATGAATGAGTGACTGATAAGTGGATGAATTAATGGGACGGCGCATCAGTGAAGAATGAGCGATGATGACGATCTGTGAAAAGACCATTAGTAAAACCTGTGTCAATCGACGCCATGTCCGGACATTGCTATTAATGCTTTCAATCAATGCTGAAATGCTATTAATTCTCGTTATTAAAAGTTCCGTAACGTATTATAATGGTGACGAAGCAATTAATCCGACAGAAGTTTTGAAAGAATGCCTTCACATTTGCATCTTCATAAATCCAAACGAAGAATCACAAAAAACTCACAAATTCAAGCCGTGCGTTTAAGCTGATTGTATAGTAATTGCTGTGGCTTTTAAAATGACTTCCGTTAACCGACTGCTGCTGGCAAAGCTTTCAACGATACATTATTAAGTGCAGAGGATCGAGCGTTTGCCCTGTGCAGCGGAGAGGGTCAATGGGGTCTGGTCCATGTAGAAAGACCCGAGTCTCCGAAAGTGCACTCTGCTCCTGGCCGCTCAGGCGCTCTAATGACATAAGGGTTGTTAAGGCGTCCCCTCGAAGCCCTCATTTCACTCAACTAGACGATTCTCCAAAAGAGATGCACGAACGCTTTGTGTGATGTACTGTAGATGCTGACTCCAAGAAGTCGGAACGCAAATCGATGTGTCGCAGAAAGTGCAGTTATGCAAATTACCATCATACATTAAATTAGGTCACTTGATTTTGACTAACCCTGGAAGACATATGGAAATTTGCCAGGCACACGTTCCCATAACTTAGAATACAATATTGCAATCCCCATCATGATATATTCGCTTTCTGTGACTCCAATGACAATGAAAGACTATCTGCAAGCCCCAGAAAAGATGGGGGAAATTCAATTATGATTAGTATTAATGGAGGACCATAAGCGGCGAGGACATTAAAGGCTACCAAAGGGGGGGAGAGGGAGAGGGGGAGAGGGGGAGAGAGAGAGGGAGAGAGAGAGAGAGAGAGAGAGAGAGAGAGAGAGAGAGAGAGAGAGAGAGAGAGAGAGAGAGAGAGAGAGAGGAGGTGGTTGAATTGGGATAAAGGGATATATTAAGTATTGAGTAAAAGCACCTCATTTGAAGTTACCTCCAGATAAATCACAACGTTTACTCCTTGTTTGATCGCGGCGATCCCCCGACTGTGCTGGCTAACTGCTACAGGCTCAGACACACAGTGATTTTGAGGAGGCCTTTAATTACCTGCTGTGATGTCAAACTCTGAAACCTTGTTTAGTTACCAAAATTCTTTTTTTTCTCTGTTTTTTGTTAGTCCCAGGCTGTTAATAACTGTTTTCTCCCGTGAAAGCTGTCGGCAAACACAGACACCAGATTGGTTGACAGCTACTTCATTCCATCTGTCTATCTTGGTGTGCAGAACATGATGGAAATGGGCTTATTATATACTGCATATGATATTTTCTGACCCAGTATTGTTTTTCTTTGATAATTAGTTCTTCTTTTCACAGCCAGCTTGCCATATTCATCTCTTTTTAACCGTTTTTTTAACATTGTCACGTCATTTAAAAGAGGAGACGCTACTGGATGATTGAAGATATTTGTGCACAACCTTCTATGGGTCACAGCACAGGAGTTATATGTTCGGAAACTTTGGGATTTCAATAGATCATTTAGGGTCTAACTGACTAATGCGGACACGGATTCATGACATTGGGCCGGTATTGAGGGCTTGAACGCAATCACCTGTTAGTCCCAAAATGGCTGCATTGTAATTTTTTGGGGGCAATTAGTCTACTATCCATGTACATCAGATGGCTCAGATTACTACAGACAAATCCAAATACAAGTTTAGTTCCTAAATGATTGGAAAACGGGCTCTAGGTTGAAAACGTTTTCCTTTCAGGAATCGAGTGGCGCTCATCTGCATGTTTACTGTATTGCGCACAATATTTACGATTTAGCGTTCATGCTAGCTGTCAAACGGGCAGAGCTGCTGACAGAGGCAACGGATCTGTGCACATTGCTAATTAGCCAGTGCATGTGATTCCCCCCGCATCAGGGCTGTCCCAATACTCTGCCTTCTGGAGAATGTGGTCATTATTGGCCGGTTGTCGTGGCATCTCTGTTGGGTCGTTAGTTTAATCGGCAGGTAATTGTAATGAATGTGAGCCGTCGTGTTCACGTCTCCCTTGGTACTTTTGGTCTTTTGCGAGGTGTTTGGTGTGGCCCCCGCAGATAAAGAGCTGTTCTCCATCACCGCTGAACTGGAGCAATATGTCCTCTAATTAGGATGTCATTACGTGATCCTGCTGCTTTGTTCTGTGTTACAAGCGTTATATCATAACTAGGACTGGCTTTGCGTGAGCGCGCTCGTGTGCTAAAGTTGTAGTTTTTAATATTTCCCCATTGCTGTGCTTGTGCTAGATACTAATTACATTCATAATGGATTCAACTGTTTTGTTTTGACTTATTTTTCCCAGTCCCTCACGTCTAGGACAACTATAGTCACAGGCATTAAGCATTCAATTCTAAGTAAAAAATGAATACAGTAAAGCACTAGAAGCCCATCGGAATTGAGATTTTTCCTGTAGGAATTCTTATTTACATCAAGCATCTGATGCAAATCATGAGGTGCTTGGTGTGTTGAACACATTGTTAATATGCACTGCATGTATTTCCTCTGGTCATGTTCCTTCTACATCCCAGCAGCAGCATCATCAGATGTTCACAATGCAGACTTGGGAGTTTCTTGCTTTTCATCTTTGATGTCATCGGTGTACGGGAGGCTCTTGCATCCATTTCTTGCCCCTTCATTGATTCCCATGCGGAGCCTCAGTGCGCCATCTTCTCTCAAGACACGATTACTCAACCATGACTTTTCAAAGACTTTACACGGTTTACACAACAGGGACGTTCTTCTTCTCTTCATCTTTCTGCCTGGGAATCCCCGGCCATGTTGCCTCCATGATTCACAGAGACGGGAGTTCTCGGTACCGTAATGCCAAGCACGCATCGCAAACTGTTTTGCTTTGCCACAGGGGGTCCTTTGAACGTACTTTTATAATATGATTAGGAGGGCCCAGTTGATTACAACCCTGATGCAGTTCAACACAGTTGACCCTTTACTAAGCTTTTCTTGTGATGTGTTGTGCAAACATTCTGGGTCATTGCTTCCCAGCTGAGTGAGGTGGACGTTTCCTTATGTATAAAATGCGGAATAATTGCATAATATGGTCAAAGTCCGGAACTTCTTTCTACATTTTCACTGACATACGGACTTGTTGCAGCTTGGCCCATTGCTATGCTGGCCCATTGGTTTGTTTTGCACTATATTTGAGACATGAAATAAGTCGATGTTGATCTACGATGCAAAAAAATGCTAATAAATTTCCATTTCCACCGGTAACACATAATTCTTCTGATTAAATATTTACAATAAGCACATTTGGAGTGCAGATCAAGCCATTAATTTAACCCGCTTTATTCATATCCATAACAGCTTCTGCAAACACCTAAACACATGTGGCACAGTAGATGTTTGCCTTGGGAGTGGCCAATATCCGAGCAGTGTACACAACAGCCGTTGGAGCCGCTTCACGGTCCCTAATCAGTTACACTCAACCTCACGTTGCAGACGATGCCGAGGGCAATGCAGAATACATCCGTCCACAGCCGCTTTTGTCGATATTTGATCAACAACACTAATGATGGTCTACTTAAACTTAGATTTTGAAAGGCAATATTTCACCTTGTCATCCAATTGCTCATTTGAAAGCTGGGGCATATCATGTGTAAATATCTGTTCTTACACTGCTGCTTTGTTGAAGTTGTCCAACAATGCCAAGTTTTAGAGATTTAAAATATTTATTCCCATTTATCCCAATGGCTGCTGATGATGTATTCTTGTCCAACATGGAACATTCTTCAGTGAGTTTCGTGTCGTTTGAAAACAACAAAATGCTTTTGCAAGCCGTTGGGTTGTTAGTATTCATTTGTACACCGTTTTGAAGGGAAGATGGTGAAAGCCTTATCGGCTTTTGATTTGTATTGCTCAACCTCCCGGCGCATCTAGAAGCACAATTTGATTCATACTTTCTCCTGCAGATACTTTTTTTTTTTCCCCCTCCCACCCCAGCCCTGATACCTTGCTCATATCTAGGTCCGTACGAAGCTGTTCTCCAGAGGATATTGCAATGTGCACAGCTTATCAGAACTGCAAGTATGGGCTGTGGTGGCGCTATTATTGGAAAGGGAGGGGGTGTAGGGGGGGGGGGGGGGGGGGGGGGTGGAGGCACTGGTTGGCAAAAGTTCGCTTTGAGCTTTTCGTCTTGTCCTCATCCATGTAATTAAAGTGAGCAGTTGATGATGGAAAAGCGCATTGATGTTCAGAAATTATTATTCATGCAATCACTGACAGGCAGACTGGTGCACAGAGACCCTCTTGCTTGGAGGTCAGTGCTGATTGTCATTCTGAGTTTGGGCCTGGTGGTGGTGGTGTGGTGGTGGTGGGGGTGGTGGTGGTGGTGGTGGTGCAGCAGCAGCAGCCAGGCTGAGTGGAGTCATTTGCAAAGCACCATTTAAATGCTCTGCTGAGCCACTGTGCTTTGCCTTCAGAGCTTGGTCTTCAGAGCTACCGCATGGTTCATCCCTGTTTTTCAGTATGTTAATGTTGAAGCATTGCAACACCCTGCA
Organism: Coryphaenoides rupestris; assembly: GCA_002895965.2. Lineage (NCBI taxonomy): Eukaryota > Metazoa > Chordata > Actinopteri > Gadiformes > Macrouridae > Coryphaenoides > Coryphaenoides rupestris. Next base: position 22,591 of record PIJE02001243.1, on the reverse strand, counting down.
GGGTTATGGTTTGATGCCTAGCACCCCCCCCACACACACACACACACACACACACACACACACACACACTTCCCATGTCTGCCATTGGGCACGTCTCCAAATCACTACGGCATTTGGTTAACCTACTTAAAATAGTCTGCTAAATAACTTATCAGTAGAAGAGTAATTACATATTTATATTCTTCTAATACCTCTACTTATATTATGAAGCTATATCTACCGCTCTGTCTCCATCTTTTAATCCTTATCCCTATATGTCTCTCTCGTCTGTCTCTCCATTTCTAGTTTTTCCTGTTGTTCCTCAATGGACTAATAAGCCGGTCTTACTTTATATCGATGCCCACTGACCCACCAAATGTGGGGGGTGTTTTTATAGGATAACCCTTAAGGTACCGTGACAACAAGACTAGTGTATGTTTAAGCAAATGTCTTGCTCGGTTAACCCCGGTCCTTGTTGCCCCCTGCGGTCCATACGATGCGCTTCATTAAATGTGTTTTGTGTCAAACCCCACTGCACCTCATAATCGATCAGTAAGAAGGTCTGCTGCGTTCCTGTAAGTGTACGTTTGGTGCCTGCCTGGTTGCCTTTCATGTGTCCCTGCTGCCTGCATTGATGTATCTGGATTATGTATGTGGAAACTGTGGGGTTCCTGCCCTGGACAGTTGTGGCAGAAATCAATGCCCTGGAAAGGAACGTTTGAAGGAGCGTTCTCACTCAGAAAACAAATGCTTGGTGGTTATCGTCTTGGATATAGTATCCTTGTAGTATCTCTCGTGGATGGAGACCGCCACACTTATTCTCAGCCGGGTTCTGCACATATCGGGTAGACGATGTGTTTTATATTGTCTGGAGAACATCCGTGCTGAAATCAGAAGTGCAGTCTTGCATAAGTCTTACATTTGCATGATAGCCTAGTTGGGTCTTTATCGCCGTCTTTGAAATAATGAGTACGTACATATTTTATGTGGTGCATGTTACTCTACAGAGCTAATTTGGATCCATTATTTATAGCTCAAGTGGAATTGTGGGATTCTTGGAATGGAATCGCGCGCAGGCATGCTAGGGTCTGTGTGCCTTGATGCTCTGGTTCCATGCACACTCAAACAGAGACACAGACACGGCCGTGTTCAACGGTGTCAGTGTTATAACAGTGAGGCTGGAAGGTTGATCATCATTGCATTTAAAACAAACATTTGATTGAAGTTGCATATTTTCAAGAATATTGAGTTGAATGTTATGTTGGTTATATCGATGTAGTTATAGTTATATTTTCAACAATGGTGGTAGTAGTATAATAACTTTTATAAATGAATGAAAATCCAGCATACATCTGGGTGGACACTCCCAGACGTAACACATGCTGCTGTATTTCATAAGGGAGAGATTCTGAAATCGCCTCACACCTCGTGGTAAAATAGAAGCCCTGAAAAATAACTATTTTGTTGAAGGATTGTCTCTTGGGCAACGCTCAGTAAAAATTTCAATTCTTTTGGTACCAAAAGGAGCAAAAAAAGTTCATTTTAACTACAAATAAGTTGTTATTCACATGGAGGGCATAATGGCATATGTAGCAGTGCTAAGCGTGTTACTTTGAGTTTGTTAATGGCAAACAAAACAATAACAATGAGATTATCACAATTGTCGGATTATCCAAATACTTCCATTAATTCAACGCCATTCATGTCGATACAGATTACACTTTTGAAAAGTGATATTTGGCTTACAGCTTACACTATTAATCCTAATGTAATGTCTCAGTTTCCTGCTCATGCATCCCTTCATCCCTTCATCCCTTCTTTCCTCCCTCCTCCATCATCCAACCCATATGTTCAATCTGCTAATTGAGGTTAGTGTTTCTATGCCCAATTATTTAATGTGCAGAATTGTTTCGAGACTATTGAACAGCACATACATGAGATGATGATGATGATGAGAGATGATGGACTCAAACATCACTCAGTATGACCAAACAAAGAACGCATTTATTTGCTTTTGCTGTGTGTTACAAGAGAGACTACACCTGGAATGAAAAGAATGAAATCAACATTTTCCTGTTGACTTACAATGGGCACCGTGTTTCTGCGTCCAACCAACCACCACATCCAAAGGGACGAAAAGCACATGAGGGATTCTCCGATTTCCATTGAAAGACTGAAAAGTTGTATTATCCCAGCGGCGAGTTGGAGTTCTGTCTTACTTACTATCCATTACCGAAGTCCACCTTTGCCCTTCACATTGCCACTTAAACAATTGCTCACCAATATAATCAAATGAATCATGTTCCTGTCCCAATTTCATGTCCCCAATGCTCGATGACATCATAGTCTTATTATGTTATTCCAAACATGAAAGATGGATGGTTACACTATATTTTAGTCATTTTTGTAGGAAGATGATTTTATGACATATCTGGTGATTTGTAGATGACTCTGTAGGTCCCTGGGCGCTCTCTCCGTCATGTTGTAATCCGTAGCGTCTCTTGTGGGCGACGCCGGGTGTTTCCACAGGTCGTCATCACAACACACCTCTCGGGGTCCTGGCTAATACTCGACTGGGGAAATTGATTTTTCCATAAGCCATCAAAAGGGAATCATAATATTAAGTCATGCCATCGTTTTCTTTGGATCATTTCCAACCCGGAACCCTTGTCACCGTGAGTCTCCGCAACGGTCCCGTGTTCATGCTTCCCTGTGTTTTCCGGCGCCGTGTCGCCCCGCACTGCCGTGTACGGTTGAATATCCATGCATGCTGACTAATAGGTTCATTGCATACATTATGTTCCAATGCAGATGACAGACGGTAGCATGCATTATCTTTATTACTCTAAAGTGGCCTGGCAGATGGGCGCCTGAATTAACGTTAATACCATCTAAACCGTTGTGGTCCATAGACAGGATATAGAGATATAACGGCTCACTCCGTTAACCATGAACTCCACGCAAACTTGCTTTGACATTAACGCCGGCCCACTCCACTTTGGTGTTCAATCAAAACTAGTCTTTATGAATGTACATCTAAAGCTATGGAGATCTGCGTTCATCTCTGTGCTTTACACGTTGGTGCCGGGCTCGTGCAAATTTGATTCTCTACATCTTCATGACTGGCTTTGCTTGTCTTGTATTTTGTTTGTGTTGCTTTGCTTTTATCGCTCTCAATGTGTCTACTTGTATGTGTGTTTTGGGTATGTGTGTGTGTGTTTGTGTGTGTCTGCAGTCGTTGCAGTGGGCCAGAGCCCTGGGACTGCATTGGAAATTGAATGGAATAGACTGCTAATAGGTTTTATCTACTGTACTACTCATCCACACATACAGTATATGGGTATTTCTGAAAACCTATTGAAGGGTGGTTGGAGCACTTCTTACTTCAATTGTAGGTGATGTATTGGCAAGACACACACACACACACACACACACAACACACAGACTTTAACAAGCAATTCCCTAGCTCTGCAGATACACCATAGAAACGTTATTTCCATGGTGATGCGTCATCTTGTATCTCGACAATAGAATCATCATGCATTCGATTCTCGCATCTATAGTCCTGCTGCTCTCACAAAACTGTTGAACGCGGAACGCCTCGTTCATGGAGTTAAACATCAGTCAATGTGAGCCCCGCAGATGTGTCCACACAGGAGACGATCCTCGCTAAGGGCGCCATAATATATAGACACAGTGTGACTCTTGGCAGTCAATCTCTAGTGGCGTGGAGTGCCACTGTTGGCATGGGAACTGCTGACGGCGTGTTTGTGTGTTTGCAGACCCTGCAGAGTCCTCCACCCGAGGGGAACAATGGCAATTAGTTGACATTGACTCTCATAGACGCAACAGGCTGTCCCATCCCATCCCGTTCCCTTCGCGAACGCCGGCCGCGAAAGCAAATTAAGAGGCGGTCTGTTAGCAGGGGAAAGAAATGACAGCAGTAATGAGTGAAACCACAACCACGCTGAATAATTCATACGTGGGCTTTTGTCCGTGGGTCACACCGATCTCTTTTCACCTCCTGATAGTCAAGAATCTATGGATGGGTGTGATCCATGAATCAATGCGCACAAAGTGGTGTTGTACATGCGCCAAGACTCACTGAACACTACGGCTGAGCAAACTTGTGTCCTCAGACGTAATATGGCAAATGTCGCGATGTGTGCTTTATTTTTGCCATCTTGTTAACCGTTGCTAGTATAGTATTAGTCATTTAACATTTACATTTAGGGCGTTTGGCAGACGCTTTTATCCAAAGTGACTTCCAAAGATTTGTTGAAGGAGACGGCAATATATCGCTGTGGTGCATAAAGATAGGTAGAGCAGGTTTCAAGCATTCACAGTTGCAAGGTTTAGAGTTGAAGAGGGGAGTTTAGAGCTCTAAATTCTAAAGCGTTAGTTTAGAGCGCCGATCCGGTCTGCAAATAATTCTCCATCTCTTCTCTTCGCCTGTCCGGGTGAAGTGGAGGGGCTACGGGGCTACGCTCGGGGGGTCACTTCAGGAGACGTTGCTGTCAGATAGCGTAAGCCTCTTGTCACCGCCGCAGAAGCCCTGCTGATAAACCCTGTGTCGCAGCAGCAGTTTCCTGAGAACTCACAGGTTCAACTGAACGGTTTTATTCACCCAAGCAATGGTCTACTTTTCCTCAATAGCCTCTTTTCAGTCAAATCTGTCACAGGTGATTTCTGGATGTTTCAATGCCACTTTTTAAAACGCTAAAAGAATGTTCCCATCAAACCTTTTTGTTTCAGAAGTCACTTTATTGGTTTGTTTCAAAAGAGCATGTGCGTTCGTGCGTACACGTGTGTGTGTGTGTGTGCGTGCGTGCGTGCGTGCGTGCGTTGATGTTAAAACGCTCCTTTTGTTTTACTGGGAGTTGGCTTTGGTAAACTAAATGCACATAAAATCAACGCCGAGAGGGACCATTTGCGCGTGTCTCTGTACCCGAGTATACACCTGCGAGGAATAACCCTGCAGCAAGGGACATTAGGCAGGGTAGACATTAGGCACGCACGCACGCATATGTGCATTTAGTTTACCGAAGCCAACTCCAGTTAAACAAAAGGAGCGTTTTAACATCAAACCACCACCGTGTAGCCTTCGGGTGTGACGAGGCGGCATTGTGTCTTGCAGATGTCGTGCTTCAGAAATACTTTGTACAGAAAAACATGTTTTTACTTCAAGTAGCTCTTCTGATGAGCCCATTATTTGACAATTATCAAAATAGTACTTAACTATCTAGTAAACTATCTCGCCAAACTATCATCGCCAAGGGGTTAAACGAGCAATTAGAGTCCCTTTAAGCTTGTTCTATTCAGCTAGCAATACTGAGTGTTTGAAACGTTCTATTAAAATCTTACTGTAACCGTTGGCGAAATATTGTTCTTTTTTAAATTGCTTTGGACCGAATGCACTGTATTGTAAGGCGCCCTCGGACAAAAGCCTTTTTTTTTCTTTTTCACTTTGAGCCAGAGTACTCAGCAAACCCGATGTCTGCACTTATGTCGCCTCCTTGCTCTATTTCCCCCTCATGTCCCTCTGTCCCCCACCAGATGCCTTGGCTCCCATTGGTAATGTGGAGCATCTGTTCTGTTTCAGAGCTCAGCTAGAGAACATGCAGACCTGCTTCAATCGTCAACGCCTACATCTACCTGTCGGCGACAGAATTTCCTCAGGTGAGGCATTCCGCAGACCAACAGATGCGCACCACACCCACACCATACACACACACACACAGACCACACACACACACCACAACACTCATAATTGTATGCGTGTCTGTGTGTCATCGCTGTGAGCACCCAAAAGCGGAACAGGGATTGTATTTTGCCATCTTAACCATGATTATGGGTTTATATGTTTAGTTTTTGTATAGTTGTGTGTGTTATGTGTTTGTTTAGACCCCTCAAATGTGTCATCTGCATCTCTTTTGTCATTTTAAACTTATTTCATTTCTTGTTTCCCCTTGTGTTGTGTCCCTTGCTAAAACACTTGCAGTGTTGCATCAACAGTGCTATAATCAATACAATTTGATCCACTTGTTGGGTAAGCGACTCGACTTGCGAGCCCGACCCTACGTTGTTCTGTAGAGCGCGCACAAGCCCCCCACTTGGTCCCAATCGACCAGGACTCTCTGAATAACTCTGCGCACCCTTTCCTGCTGTGCTGACGTCTGCATTCACAGAACTACGCAGAGGCCCTGTGTCGATCCTTCTGTAATCTACTCAAAGACATCACTAATGAAGGACAAGTTCAAGTGCTCAAGGTATACTCTCTCTATCTCTGTCTTTTCTGTCTGTAATTGAATTGTATTTATACAGCACTTTTATCCTTTACATCGCCTCACATTCACCCATTCATACAACGACGGCAGTGTCAGCTGTGGTAAGGCAACAGCCAGCCCATCATTAGCAGTTAGGCTGAGGTGTCTTGCTTAGGGACACCTCGACACTTGGCTAGGGGGAGCTGGGGACAGAACCAGCAACCTTCCGGTCGCTCAAACAGCCTCTCTCTTTCATATGCCTACTCCCATAGCGTTTTTATGTAATTTATTTGCGGTCTATTTATTGTAATTCTGTTGTGCGCAGATCATGCACACTCCTCCAGTTGTGGTCCCTCCAATAGCTTTCATCTGCTCCCTCTCATCTGTTCATTTTTTTGTATTTTTTTTTGCCCAGCTCTTATTCATGGCGCATGTTCAGCCTCCACAATGGCCTGCATGTATATTTGATGGTGACCTGAATTATGGGACTAATGAGGTTGGAGGGAGTGGGAGCTGGGGGTGGGGGCGGGTAATAATGGAGACCTATGGGGACTGTGCCGACCCGCCACCCTTCTTCCAATTCTGTCCTAAAAGTTTTTGAGGTAAATATTTCAGTAAGGGGAGTTGTGTCTCCCTCACTTTCTCACACCACATTGACTCTTTGATTCAAATTTTTCTCTGATAAAATATGCATTGTGCCAACCTCACACGCATGATTGGAGGCAGTTGGAGTAGACGAGATACTTCCTCATCACCAAATTCGCACATTACCTTTTACAAAGCTCTGTGTAGCTCTCTCTGACATGAATCAACACATACTGTGCATCCCATCAGCAAAATATGGTATATGTATGTAAATATTAAAGCCGATGTCGTGATGTTTTGGCTAACTTCCTGTCCGTTCTTGCAGTCAGCGCTCACACAGCTCTTACTTGACTCCTTTTTCCTGCCAGCTTCTTACGTCTTTTTCTGTGTTGGGCAATCAGTAGCTTCAACTGTATTCCGGTGGTCATGCCAAGTGTCAGTCAAACACTCAGCCAATCCTGCTGCCCCCCCATGAACACACAGAGTGCCACCTTTTTTCTTGTTCTCGCTCCTGATTGGATAAATTGGGAACGGGATACCAGAGAGAAAATATGTTTACAGCAGAGCGGACTGACTAGGCTCTTTCCTTCGTTGCTACTTCATACAACCTTCCATGGAAACTACTTATTATTTAACAATGAATTTGATTTATATAGCACACTTTATAATACATCAAAATCACAAGGTACTTATGCCTTTATTTAAACTGTAATACATCTAAATGTATCACAACCTTTTTTGAAGTAAATTCGGCAACCAAAGTATCACAACAACATATTTAATTGGAAATGGCCGTTAATTATTTTTCAACTCCTATCAGAGGATTTACATCATAGATAGCTTCAAAGCCTGCTAGGAGGGATAGGGGGCAATAGCGATAGTCTCACAAATCAAATTTGGCTAATAGCATTGTCAAACTTCTGCATCCGAGATTAGGGTTCACTTGACTCCAGAAAGGCCTTGATGTTCTTGCACTAGTAATTATAATTTTAGGAATTCCTTTTAATATCACTCTTTTCCCCTAAATGAATATAAATATGAATACTTGTATAAATATGTAATATCCCACCAATCACGGTTGAAGCTAATTTAGCTTGTTTTGAACAGATAATTTTGCATGTAGATTAATTTTCTTCCATGCCGAGAAATTAAGCTGCATTAAATATGTAATTTAAAATGGGTCCAAGATGGTTTTTGCCGGAGAGATTTTGTAGCCATTTATGCGTAATGAAATGAAACCTGAAGCTCAGACGGTCACTGCCTCAGCTTTAATGTACTAAATGCTGTCTTGTGTATTAATGGGTGCGTTATTTAGCAACATTGCACACTCAGGTTATCGTTGATTAACTGCCAACCGCCAGCAAATTGTGATTTGTGTGTGTGTGTGTGTGTGTGTGTGTGTGTGTGTGTGTGTGTGTGTGTGTGTGTGTGTGTGTGTGTGTGTGTGTAGGGCGAGGAGGGAGGTGAGAGAGTGCGGGAGAGGTCCAGCACCACCACGACTGCTGACATCCAGTCACATGCCCACGGCTGTCCTGGCTGAACCCATGAAAACATAACGACATAACACGAGAACAATCTAATCACGCTGTGATTACACAAGTCACCATAACCTACGAGAGAGTGATCTGCAACTTAGGGAAACAGACGGAGCCTTTATCTGAAAACGGACGGAAAAAAAACAAAACTTGGAAGAATTTGGACCTCGGATTGAAGCACTTACGAGGTTAGACCACAATAAACAATTTAAAGGCACACACACACACAGACACACACACACACACACACACACACACACACACACAGAGACACACACACACACACACACAACACACACACACACACACACACACACACACACACAGACACACAGGCACGCACACAAACACACAGACACACGCACAGGCACATACACACACACGCACACACACGCACGCACACACACACACACACACACACACACACACACACACACACACACACATACTGCTGTCCTCCCCCCTTCTTCCTCCTCCTGCCTGCTGAGGAACATTTTCCCCGTCTCAAACTGTGTCTTCAAGGCCGGAAATGAATTAGATATGGAATCAATGCCTTCTAATCCTTTGTTGTTTCTCTGTGACTGCATAAATCCCAGCGCTGTGCTGTTCCTGTTTTAATGTTCCCTTACCAAGACACTTTGTTCAACTTCACATACGCACTTTATTTAAATCGACCAGGACTCTCTGAATAACTCTGCCACCCTTTCCTGCTGTGCTGACGTCTGCATTCACAGAACTACGCAGAGGCCCTGTGTCGATCCTTCTGTAATCTACTCAAAGACATCACTAATGAAGGACAAGTTCAAGTGCTCAAGGTATAGTCTCTCTATCTCTCTCTTTTTCTGTCTGTAATTGAATTGTATTTATACAGCGCTTTTATCCTTTACATCGCCTCACATTCACCCATTCATACAACGACGGCAGTGTCAGCTGTGTAAGGCAACAGCCAGCCCGTCATTAGCAGTTAGGCTGAGGTGTCTTGCTCAGGGACACCTCGACACTTGGCTAGGGGGAGCTGGGGACAGAACCAGCAACCTTTAATGCTGGTCCTTTAATGAGCTACTGCTGCCTGTCTCTCCCTCTCTTGCTCTCTCTTTCATATGTCTACTCCCATAGCGTTTTTATGCAATTTATTTGCGGTCTATTTATTGTAATCTGTTGTGCGCAGATCATGCACACTCCTCCAGTTGTGGTCCCTCCAATAGCTTTCATCTGCTCCCTCTCATCTCTGTTCATTTTTGTATTTTTTTTGCCCTGCTGTTATTCATGGCACATGTTCGGCCTCCACAATGGCCTGCATGTATATTTGATGGTGACCTGAATTATGGGACTAATGAGGTTGGAGGGAGTGGGAGCTGGGGGTGGGGGCGGATAATAATGGAGACCTATGGGGACTGTGCCGACCCGCCACCCTCTTCCAATTCTGTCCTAAAAGTTTTTGAGGTAAATATTTCATTTAGCTGCGTGTGTATGCGCGCAGTATGGGGAGTTGTGTCTCCTCATTTCTCACCCACATTGACTCTTTGATCAAGTTTTTCTCTGATAAAATATGCATTGTGCCAACCTCACACGCATGATTGGAGGCAGTTGGAGTAGACTAGATACTTCCTGATTTATTGATATAGCACACTTTAAAATACAACAAAATCACAAGGTACTTATGCCTTTATTTAAACTGTAATACATCTAAATGTATCACAACCTTTTTTGAAGTTAATTCGGCAACCAAAGTATCACAACAACATATTTAATTGGAAATGGCTGTTAATTATTTTTCAACTCCTATCAGAGGATTTACATCATAGATAGCTTCAAAGCCTGCTAGGGGGGGATAGGGGGCAATGGCGATAGTCTCACAAATCAGACTTTGGATTTATTATTATTTTTTTATTTGGCTAATAGCATTGTCAAACTTCTGGATCCGAGATTAGGGTTCACTTGACTCCAGAAAGGCCTTGATGTTCTTGCACTAGTAATTATAATTTTAGGAATTCCTTTTAATATCACTCTTTTCCCCGAAATGAATATAAATATGAATACTTGTATAAATATGTAATATCCCACCAATCACGGTTGAAGCTAATTTAGCTTGTTTTGAACAGATAATTTTGCATGTAGATTAATTTTCTTCCATGCCGAGAAATTAAGCTGCATTAAATATGTAATTTAAAATGGGTCCAAGATGGTTTTTGCCGGAGAGATTTTGTAGCCATTTATGCGTAATGAAATGAAACCTGAAGCTCAGACGGTCACTGCCTCAGCTTTAATGTACTAAATGCTGTCTTGTGTATTAATGGGTGCGTTATTTTAGCAACATTGCACACTCAGGTTATCGTTAATTAACTGCCAACCGCCAGCAAATTGTGATTTGTGTGTGTGTGTGTGTGTGTGTGTGTGTGTGTGTGTGTGTGTGTGTGTGTGTGTGTGTGTGTGTGTGTGTGTGTGTGTGTGTGTGTGTGTGTGTGTGTGTGTGTGTGTGTGTGTGTGTGTGTGTGTGTGTGTGGTAGGGAGAGAGAGAGGTAGAGAGAGTTGGGGCAGAGAGAGAGAGAGGTTGGGCAGAGAGAGGTAGGGAGAGGTAGAGAGAGAGGTAGAGAGAGAGAGGTAGAGGAGAGATGTAGAGAGAGAGAGGTAGAGGGAGAGATGTAGAGAGAGAGAGAGAGAGAGAGAGAGAGAGAGAGAGAGAGAGAGAGAGAGATCCGGGCTGTTTGGCCCGCGATCGCCATGCGGTTGCATCAACCAGAGTTCCACTCAGTTAGTCCTTGTCAACATCAGAGGTTTTGTGGTTTTTAGAGGTCACTCACTATTCTCCTCCTCACTCATCGTGTCTCCCCCCCCTCCCCCTAAACTTATGAATCATCCTTAGCTGAACCACACACACACTTTCATAATAAAGCACAGGCGCCTTTAATTTGCAGCAGGAGAGATACTGTTCCAGGCAAAAGTGTCTCCGTGAGAGATGGCCGGCGTTATTTCCATCCCCACCGGCGAGACTTGGTTTCTCGTGATGTGGAATGCCAAGGCCGACGTGCCCGACGATGCCAGGGTGACGGAGCGGGGTATAAATGCCGCTCCCCTGCTGTTTGATTTAGCTTAGCCGTGGCACACAGGAGGCCAGCGGTACATAACCAATTTAGCCGCGGCTCTGGAAAATGTAGCGGGTTTTTTTTTTATGGACGTGGTTATGCTGTGTTGGACAGAATGTGATGTAATTATCCTTTCGTGAGGTGTAAGAGCATGAAGGATGATAACTTTGAAGGGATGGGTGTGTGAGGACACAAAGGACACAAAACTGGAGGTGTGACTCGATTTTTCTCGGCATTACGACACATCTGGCTCTTTGCGATCCTTTGTCGGAGTACGGGGAGCGCTAGCTTAGCGTTGCTCGGCTAAACAGCCATCAAGACGTGGGGCAGCGCACTACACATGGGCACCCTAAGGACAAAAGCATGGGAGTGATCAGTATGTGCCCCATGCAAGAGTTCTGCACAAAGCGCTTAATGTCACTTCTCTGCAACCTTGGCTTTTCTTTTGTCGGTGTGTGTGTTTCTTTTTGCCTGGTCTCACTTTTGCAATTCATTGCAACAGCTGTGTCATTTAAGTCACCGACCTTAAAAATAAATGGCCTTTGAAGCCATGATGTGTAAAATGCTATGTGTCAAAAGAGGGAAATTAAAACCCTTGGCGTTGTCTGTGGCAGACAAGAGTTTCTTTCTTCTGTGTGTGTGTGTGTGTGTGTGGTGCGTGCATGTATTTGGCATCCATTTTGGCACATTCACCTCGGTTTAAGTCCTGTATAACACCTAGTTATGTGTATTATATTTCAGATTCAAATTATATTTTCACGACGGTGTGAGACAACGTACTCACTCACGCTGGCCTGTCCTCGCATGCACCACAAACACCGTTTAGCGGTAATGCAGGCTCACAAATGACCAGCCCCCAGCAGTCCACCCCGGTTTATCCGAGGTGACGTCTTGCAGCTTAAATGGGCTCCTCCTGAGGAATGACCTTTTTAATAAAAAAAGTATACTGAAAGTTGGAGGAAAAATACAGGACAGGCACTGTCGGGTATATAACCGCCCTTGACCTGCTGGTCTCTGCCCCCTTGGTGTGGAGATGCCTTGTGGAGACAACATTTGGTGCAACATTTTTTTTGTATTTCTCTGTTATGCAATCTTCCCATCTGCCCTCCCCCCCCCCCCCCCCACCAATGCCACCTTCCTTCCTTCCTTTGTCTGATTCTGATCTCATCCATCATCCTGGCTGTCTCCTTGCAGGTGGTGGAGATAGCACTGAAGGTAAGCCCCATACTGGGCGCCCACATGTTCCAGCCCCTGCTGCCAGCTGTCCTCCGAGGCGTCGTGGATGGAGAGGTGGGTGGAAGGTCCCCCTCTATGAGGAAACTTTAACAGATTCCATCCTGTTTCGTTAACAGGAGGAAATAAATAAAAAGTTCAGATGCGTGTAAATAATCATGTTCATGGATATTGAATTGTTTTGCTGTTCCTACAAGTTTCGTCATTTATTTCTTCTCTCTCCGCTTCTGCCAGTTCATCAAGACTGAGCTGATGGCATAATGATCGTTTTTTTTTCCTGAGCCGTGCTTTTAAAAGGATAACTTTGCAGATTTTCGACCTTATCTCCATCTATCCACATTAGGGATATCGTGTTTTAAAATGCCGTTATTCGACAGAGCTAAGGAGGAGTCGGGGTAAGATGGCGGATAAGAGAAATGGTAAATGGATTGCATTTATATAGCACTTTTATCCAAATCGCGTTAACACCAGATAAAGTGTCTTGTGTCCAGCCGACAGAAGTAGCGAGTAGGGAGATCCACCCGGATAGCAAACATGGAGGAGAGGCAAACATTGTTCATTTGCATATACTGTATATATATATATATACTGTATATACGACCCACATTAAAATGACACAAAGCCGATTGAAAACCATCAAAGTTCCCCTGTGTGAGTAAGCGCTCCTTGCATTTGCCCGTGTTGTCGTCTTGTAACGACGCGTGTCTGTGTCTACGTCCAACAGAGCTACCCCGTGGTGATGTCGACGTATCTCGGCATCATCGGCCGCGTCCTGCTCCAGAACTCCAGTTTCTTCTCCTCTCTGCTCACACAGATGGCCTCCGAGTGCAACCAGGGGGTGAGGGCTCTCGGCGCCGAACACATAATCTGTGTCAACAGACTGTCTATCCATTATGTTAAAGCCACGACGGCGCTCTGAGACGGCGGTGTTGCGTACGATGGAATGAAATTGAGAAATGCGGCAAAGGGCTGAATTGCGTGATTGAAGGAATCGCATCTCTTTTAGTTTCTCTTTTGTTGTTGGGGTTTGTTGAAAATATAATATAATATATATAATATATGCAGAGTCAATAACACTGTTTGTTTTTTTGAGGAGCTCAAGCTAATGTTCTCCAGAGGCTCGGATGCTCTTTTAGTGACGGCAAAGGTCGCGGCTCCGAGCGACATGCAGCACAACATGTCAAGCATGGCGGTCTATTAAACTGACCCTTGTCACAGCTCCATGACCCCAATTTGAAATGTCCAGTGAAGGCCTCCCCTCAGTCATCCGTTTATTTTTGTGCTGTTTTGCTCCTGACTCGTACTCCTTCTCCTCCTTCTCCCTCTCACGCTTTCTTTTTCTTTCTTTTTCTCCCCCACTTTTTCCACTCTGTCCTTCAATGCAACCTTTTCACTCCCTCCTCTCCCTTCCCTTCCGCCGGGCCTCACGTGGTTGGCCGCCGCAGGTGGACCAGTTGCTGGGCAGCGTGATCGAGATGTGGGTGGACCGCATGGACAACATCACCCAGCCCGAGCGGCGGAAGCTCTCGTCCCTGGCCCTGCTCTCGCTCCTCCCGTCGGAGAACAGGTGAGAAGAACGTCGTGTTCGTCCGCGTCGTAGCGGAACGTCTGTCTCGCCACTCTGCTCCAAATCCTCCCTTGGGGTATTGTGGTGTGTTGCATTGTGTTGGGTTGTGTGTTGCGTTGGGTAGGCATTGATGGCTGAAATAAAGAAAAAAAGTCAAATCAAGTTTATTTGTATAGCCCTTAATCACAGTTACAGTCTCAAAGGGCTTTACAGGCCATATGATTATGGGGTCATGTGATTATGACACCCCCCTAGCCCTAGCCCTCCCCTATAAGGGCAAGAAACGACTCCCTTAATGAACAAGGAAGAAATATGGACAAGGAACACAGAGTGGGGCATCCCTCCTTCCAGGGACGGTTCGGAGTAAATTATGTGTATCCATTGGCGAAAGACTTCACATTAACGAGTGTGTAGACGTCACAACAACTGTAAGATGCGTCGAAGCATCGCGCTGGCCTCCTCATGCACAACAATGGTTTGAAGTGAAGCAAGTCAGCGTTGAAGCAGCGTTGGCCGTGTTTCATAAACACCTACAAAGCTGCCAGAAGGGCCCCTCACTCTGACCCACATATCGCTAGCTTATAGCCTGCATCCCCCCCCACCCCCCCTCACACTTACCCAGCAGCACACAGGGCGCATGTAGCAGCGCGCGTACAGATACACAACACATCCATGTACACGGGGATCCCACGGGGCTTCGCTTTACTTCTATGTCGGTGAGAAACGGCAATGTTTTGACCGTGATGCTGAGCTACAGCGCTCGGGGCCAGCAGCAGCAGCTCGGGGAGGTACAATAGGCCATCTACTGGTTCCGTCGGTAAGAGGTAAGAGTGCCGAGGAGCCCCTGGGCATCGACTCCTCGTGAGGACGAGAGGGTTGTTTCCGTACCATCAGTGGCGTCACTTGTTAGAAGTGTCTTGCATGGCCACGGTGGTTGGAGGAGGTGTCTGATGTATGGATGGATGTACTGTATGTATGGAGATTATTTGTGGCTCGGTATCCCGTGGCGCGAGACGTTTTTTCCTTTCTTCCCCCGTTCCGTTCCACCCGCTCGTCCTGTAACCTTTGGGTCACTTCGCATAATGAATGCGGCGCAATCTCTTTGTATGTCGCTCTCGTTCTCATTTCATCTTCACGCTTTGTTGTGTGTGTGCGCGCGACATATTCATGGTCCTCTGTATGCATGCGCGTGTGTGTGTGCATCTATATTCAGTGCATTAGCTGCATTAGTATCCCCTAATGCACTCGCAGAATGAATTTTCTTTCACCAATTACATGCATATTATTAACCTGCTTTTATTCGGTACATCGATTTGAAAAAACTACTGCAATGTGAGTGAACACAACCGTTGATTGATCGAGTCGAAAGGATACTCGTCAGAATCGATAAAGATCACTGTGGCTCCACTCCACTGTGCCAGCGAGGACACACAGGGCTGTGTATGGAGACACACACACACACACACACACACACAGAGATGGCGCAGAGATCCTGAGGGCTGAGAACGGTGTTTATTTTCCCGAATGTTGTGCTCTCCGTACTATTTATTTATCTCTTTAATCCCACTCGCTGCTGAATGTCCGCGCGAGGGATCGGGCGCCATGCGGTAGATGATGCCGATAAACGCCAATCTGATGTACTCTGGTCGTCTTCAATCACATCAAGGAATCGGTATTAGTAGTTTATTAATAGTGTGAAATTCAACCCGTACGTCATTGGTTGGTGCAGGGTTTTTCTTTTCTTTTTTCCACTGCCACATATTGCATCCAGACTTTAATTTCAAATCACGGAGGGGGCAAAATTACCAAATTTCCGGTCCTGTCAGGTGCTCTATTATAGCGCTGGAGAACAGAGGAAATGAGACGGCCGGCAGGTAAAGAATCCCCCTCCGGCGTGGCACCCGCCGCGCTCCACGGCTCTGGGTGCAACGCTTCTCCTCGTCAGGGAGTCTCAGGGGGCGGCGGGGGATAACAAATGTCCCTGTGGATTTAAGAAGAGAACCAGGAAACTCTTTCACCCCCCCGATTTGTGTACGGCTGCAGTAGCTCAGGAGGTAAGAGCGGTTGTCTGGCAACAGGAAGGTTGCCGGTTCGATCCCCGGGCTCCGCCTCGCTAAGAGTCGAGGTGTCCCCTGAGCCAGACGCCACCCTAACCCTAACTGCTCCTGATGTGTTGGTTGTTACCTTGAATGGGTTGACACCGCCGGCTGTGTATGAATGGGTGAATGTGAGGCAACTGTAAATCACTTTGGATAAAAAGCGCGATATAAATGCAATCCATTTACCATCTATTTTTTTATTTGTGTTGCTCGTTCAAAATAACTGCTTTAATTGGTTTGACTGGGGTGAGGAGAAAAATTATTAAAGATTAATGCTTTTTTGGCAGCATTTTTAGTGTGGTAATCATCAACAAGTCAACTATTCCCTTTAGCTTTAGCAGAACCAACCTGTGTGATGCTGAAGCTGTCAATTCTACTATTGCAACAGCCAATCACAACACGTACAGGAGGAAGCCGTTTGAAGGCTTTGAAACAGTGTATACTGTATACATGTTAACTTGGTTAACTACAACTAGCCCAGGACA
Source organism: Coryphaenoides rupestris (assembly GCA_002895965.2). Lineage (NCBI taxonomy): Eukaryota > Metazoa > Chordata > Actinopteri > Gadiformes > Macrouridae > Coryphaenoides > Coryphaenoides rupestris. The sequence goes on along the minus strand of PIJE02001243.1, from coordinate 5,759 downwards.
AAGTATCCCAAGACATTCATAAAGATTTTTTCCATATGCATATGAAATTAGAAGTACATGGTGTTTCTGAATTAAATCCTGAACTATCCGTAGGATCTTTTATATACTTCAATCGCGTCCCACTTTATGTGCTATTGGGACAATCCTTTTCATCATTATTTGCCGCCGTCATTATGTTAAAGGGACGCAAGTATAAATGATAGAATTAAATAATTGCAAGTAATATTTCCGTAGTAATGCATGTACATGAGAACGTAAACTTGGAAAGAGTTTTGAGGAAAGAGACCAGCTCTCACAGTTCTAGCCACTTTGCAAGTGAAGCTTTTAAGCGTCGAAAACGAATCATCCAAAATTGATTTCACAGCATATTAGTTATTTCTGTAAGTTCAACAGATCCACTTGTTCATTTGGTGTGCTTAGTTGGTTACATTTGAATTAATTTGGCTTCTGCCTTCTGGTCTTTTAGTTGCCTATAAAACAGAGTTCAACCAGCCTCCTCCATGTTGCCAATGTGGAGTATAGAGCAGCAAACCTATGAATTGTATTAACAGATGAGCCGTTTCCATTCATTACTAATGGCATGCATTGTAAAAATTAAAGGCTTTCATCTCAATGTGTCACATTACGTTGATTTGGCAGTGGCACATGGTTTGGCTAAATTTGTTTCCAGTAACTGATGAGCGATTATTATATCATCATGTCAGGCGATAGTTTAGGAAACTCAAAACCATAGTAACTAAATTAAAGTATTACTATACTTGCACGTGCATGTGTAATGTGTTTTTTTAACTCAACTCTCAATTCTTTGCTGTTATTTAATCTTTTCCTGTTGAATAAGTAAAATGAACTTCATCCTGAACTAGTTCTACTTCATTGTTTCTATATAATAAAGATAATAACAAGGTCGCTGGCACATATCCACACTTTAACAGAGGAACAAAGTGTTTCTCTCAGGGATTTACATGTGATCACTTGAGCAGTAACCTAATACTCTCAAGCCAATCTTAGCCTATATTTACTCTGAATGAATCCACCTTTCAATTTCACAAAAACTTTTCTGATTTTAGTTTTGCCATTTTTCTTTTTCATCAGTAGCTGGTTTTACTTCAACTTCACTTATGAACTTTCCCAAAACTATTCAAAAAGATATGATATGAGTGAAGACCTCCTCCAGTCAGTTGAGGCCAACAGTCAGTTTTTGCTGTTTTCGTTGCGGAGATTTCTAACCAAAGAAAACTCTCCTCCATTTACACACTTGCAAGATTCCCGCCTCCAGCAAACACGATTGATCGAAAACAAATAATGAAGCGAAAAGAAAGTAAAACGGTCTTGTAAATCAGACATTGGATGTTAATCTAAAGCCTTGTCAGCAGCGGTCCCCTGTTTGGACCTTGGTGGCCTCGTTTTGATTCGATGGTGTGGACAGTTTGTATTGTAATTCATCGTGATAATATAAAACCATAATTGCATTTCTCTGGTCCGTTTGCTTGCAGATCCCGTGTGCGTTAGTGTTGGTTGCATCGCGTGATGAGCACAAACGCGGAACGCTAAGCAGCCGCGAGAAAAAGTAATTGTGTCAATATCCACCTCAGGAATACGGCGACGTTTGCACAGTCATAGCCGTGGTAAAATCCACCCGCGTAGATAAAAGGAGTTCAGCGTTGGCGTGTCTAAGTTGGCGTGCATTGATGTCGGGCTCCTCGCAGCACAAGCGTGTGAGCGTGAAGCAGCGTAGGGCCCCCGGGGTCCGCGTCCACAGCCAGAAGCTCATGAGGCTGAAAGAACCTTTGAAGCATCAATGCCCACTCTCACACACATTTCCCTTTTTCTCCTTTTGTGTTTTGATATTTCCTCTACTTTTATTCTATTATTTTTATGGTCTGATGTCTCTCTTCAAAGACTGACTCACGTAATGCATAATTACGGGCGTATGCTTTTCGAATCTTTCAGAGGTAAACTTTTTAAGTCTGGAAATAAAAGTCGTCACCCAGAAGATTGGAACAGCCCGATGTGCTTGTGACTTGTCATGACTCAGGGGGGGGACCATCAGCTCACTCGGTGTACGGGGGGACAGCACAGCGTGGTGGAACTAACGCTCTCCCTTGCGTATCTAATGCAATACTCTATTATACTGTATTAACCCGGAATCCTCCACCAACTACTTATTCCAAGGTGGTTGGCCGGTGTTGTATCCCGGCCTCGTGGGAACATCCTCATATTTATGTTGCCGTGTCGAAATTAAATACCAGTCTGACCTTGGCCAGGCGGTAATTGATTTCAAATATGGCTTGCAGCGTTAAAAAAAAACGTAAGTGACGCCCGTGGTCTCTCGCTTTTGTTGTATCGGGTTGGAAGAAAAATCCGGTTGGAAGTGAAAAATATATTCTTATCTGAGAGAAGCCTTGGTCCTCGCACTTAGAGGACATTTTTTGTTGGATTGGTTTTGTTTATTCGTTCCCCACATGGTGCATATCTCCTATTTTTCTGACTCATTTTCTTGGCCTGGGAGATGGAGACATGTGAATATCAATTTCAAAGATGACCAGCAGGAATCGTTAAAATGATTCTTAATCTGGACATGTGTGTGGTCAATATGTGAAATGGGATGCACATATTGACACACACACATTGAGAATACAATATCACACCCGCCATGTGTTGAAGTGACCATTTCTCTCCACTATTGGTTACAATCTCATGTTAAATGCCAGACGGTGCTATTGAATTTTGTTCCTGGCTTCACATTATGAACCGTTACTAAACCTTCTGTTTCTTCTGTGGTTTCTTTTTGTTTCAGTGTGATCCAGGACAAGTTCTGTGGCATCGTCAACATCTGCGTGGAGGCCCTGCACGACGTGATGACTGAAGACTCTGACACGAACACCTTCAGAGAGTAAGTCCACTGCTATGTGCTGTTACTACTACGAATACTAGGTCTTACGTTTACATTTAGGGCAGATTCTTGTGTACAAAACGACTTACAATAAGTACATTTGTCGAAAGAGAGACAGCGATATATCACTGGTGGTACAAAGATTAGAATAGAACAGGTTTCAAGCATTCATAGTTGCTAATTTAATAGAACAATTCAAGCGCTCATAATTGCTGGGTTGACAGCAAGATTGCTAGGATAAGAACCAAAGTACCATTTTGAATGCTATACCAACATCCAAGAACATGCAAGATGCTAAACAATGCTAAGTACTATTATTTGGTGCCAAGACATATAAACATAAAAGTAAGTGCTAGGGTTCAGAGAGGGATGGGATTCCAACCCTGGTTGGGTAGGTGGGAATGGGTTAAGGAGGGGCGCTATGCAGAGTCCAGGTGAACTCTGAACAGGTGAGTCTTTAGGTCTTTAGGCCTTCTTGGATAAGACACACTCCCTCGCTGCTTTTAAAACGCATGAGAGATGACACATGGGTAAAACAATAGGATGACCTTGATAATTCACATAGAAGCTGTGGAACCGCCTTGTTATTGTCTTTTTGATGCAACAGTTTTGCTATGATGTCAGACGGTGGGAGTGTTTGCTCTGAAAGTGTGAAATATTGGCAAATTATGGCGGCAAGATGGGGAAATCTGCCAAACCAAGGTAAACATAAATCACTACAGAAACTAGAATGCCAAGGACTTGTTTTGGCGAAAAAAAAGTCTGTGAAACAAGACAATAGACGGCCACTTTTGTGCTGGGTTTTCTCCTGATCAGTCGGGGTAATAACCTGTGAAATAGCCCAGAAGGCATTTGCTCATCCTGGGATGAAAAAGATATAACCACTGGTCCTCTCTTGAGACACTTCTACTACCGTCTATCCTGCCCTACCTGCTGATTCCTCACCGCACTGTCTTCGGTGTCCCCTCTCCTCTTATCGACAAACCTTAGGGGCCAACGCGTCTTCAAATTACAAATGGCAGTTATTATGATAGAATAGAATAGAACCTTTATTAATCCCGAAGGAAATTCTTGTGCCGTGGTTGCCATACCACTACAGGCACAATAAACAATTAATGGACCACAACAGAAAATAAATATTTGGCTTGCTGTATTTTCCCCCCACTCAAAAAGTGGAGAATGTGTTCCTTCTGCTCTGCAGTATCAGATCTGCAAGGGTGTATATTCCCTTGCTGCTCACACACTGTACACATTCATGTGGAAACATTCACAATTCCTGGGTTTTTTCCGGTTTGAAACCAATTGACCGCGTCTACCGTAGTTCGAATTGGGCCATTGACTACCTCTCACGATTTCTACCAATATCCATCAATATCCCCAAAAATATCCTGGCATCAACGGCAGGTGTTTGATTTATTTTAAAGGTGCTATTGAGAACATTGACAACATTACGCCACTAGATGTCGCACTCCCTCTCCCCCCCTTCCTTTCCATGCCAGTTCGTTGCCCAACCTGCATATGGTCGAGTGGCGTGAGACTCAGACAGACTCGGTCATGTCAAGTGATGACTCTTTTGTGGTAGATTAATTATTACATTATCATCATGTAGCTGTACATTAGCGATAGATTGAGGTCACTTGATGCAGTGTTTGGGTTACTTGGGTTCGGTACTGGAGTGAAGCTGGGAGCTGACTGTCTGACATTTCTCTGTTCCTTCCGCTCTAACTGGCAACTACTCTTGGTTAGTGAGGACACAGAGGTTCCATGTGAAATCCAAACTTCAGACATCTTGCTCAGAGATGAACAAAACAATATTTTGGACCCGTCAACATTTTAAAAATGATCAGTCAGAATATTTTTTTTAGGAAAGCTTACTTGTATTTCACACCTTTCTAAAAGCTCTGTGGATGTATTTTCTTGTGCTTTGATTTGGGCTTTGATTTGCGTTCATTGGGTTCATTAAAAATATATATTCATGTTTGTTTCAGAAAATGCTGCATTTTTGGCGAGGGCTTGGCTGTTCTCACAGACAAACACTCACCAGTTACAATCTTCCTGCTATATTTTGCAATAAATGTAACGTCAAAACTTATTTATTTATTTATTCCACCATTGCATTGGGATCTTTTCTGTGCAGTGGCATAATTGAAGTGTTTGTCAGCATCCATTTGCACATGCAATAATGTGCCATGATGTTTGGCAAGCCTTTTCATATTGCACTTCAGTGTGATTATAGAAATCCCTTATGGCCAATATAGTCTGTTATCACCTAGAAATGGTAATGCTTTTCATTTGTATGCTGCCCGTTCCAACTTGTTAATTCAGATTCCACATACATTGCTAAAAGACCATGGCTGTCGTGTATAGATCATTTTCATATCTAATCTGACATAAGTAATCATGTTCATTTGTAAGTAAATGTTTCAAAAACATGTTCTTTCATTCTACTTTTATGTATTCATCGTTAACAAGATGTGGGCAACACGCTGTGATGATTGAAGTATTTATGACAGGTTTTTTTTAATTGATGTATTACTAATGGACTACGTAGCCATCCAGTTAAGACGAGTCTGTTACATATCCATATGCACATATCCAGTATTATAGAGTTCACTTGGTGCTAATGGGAAATGGATCCTAGTTCTCGGTACAGAGTTGGTAAGTCATCGGTTTAAACGGAGAAGCCCTTAAGGTTTGTGCTGACGTGGTGAATCATGCAACTGTATGTAACTGCATGCAATCATTCATTTGCTGTGTGCGCACACACGTACGCGCACATACACGTACGCACACACACGTACGCACACACACGCACGCACACACACACACACACACACACACACACACACACACACACACACACACA
>PIJE02001242.1:122500-154663 GCA_002895965.2 Coryphaenoides rupestris | reverse complement strand
CCCAGCATAAGTGAATAACAGCATGGCAAAAATTGAAAATACAAAACCATAAAATAAACCTTATATTTTTTTAAAAGAGGTAACACACTCTTAAGAGATACAGACTAATATCACACATGACTACATATTATAACCCTAGTAAACCCCAGTATATTATGGGCACAACTTATGATAACGGGAAAAAGGAGGGGAAACTATATTGAAGGGTTATCAGGTCAATAGGTGTGTGTGTGTGTGTGTGTGTGTGTGTGTCTGTGTGTGTGTGTGTGTGTGTGTGTGTGTGTGTGTGTGTGTGTGTGTGTCAGACAACGGAGGGCCGTATCAACACCCTACACCGTCTCACTCTAAGGCATTTAGGACATGTCATGAGGAATTGTCATGGGGCAAAATGGGAAAGGGGAGAAGAGGAGAAGAAATAAATGAGATAAAGAATGTGGGAATATGACTTTTAAGAGGTACCGACAGGGGCATAACATAAGGAATTATAATGGAGTAAATCGAAGGGTACATTTCTGATATATATTTTTTATAGGAGATAGTCACATGACTGTAGGAGCAGTAGATAAGGATGGAGCCTCGGTCTGTCGGGCCCCGGAGAAAGGAATGCCAGCGTAACTATCAACAAGTCTTTCCCGGCCCCTCGCTATGACCATGTTTTGTATAAAGGCTTCTTGGAATCTTACTATTCTCCTAAAGCCAAAAAACCTCCACATATCTTGAGTATTGGTAAACTAAGCGTCCGTATAATGATGGTAATCAGTAAAAAGTAAAGACGTCCGTTACTATAGCGGATTTATAAGAAAAGGCGTACAAACAGGTTATACAAATATTAAGCATAGTTAAAAGGAAAAACCAAAATAAACCGATTATCTGGTTCATAGGTGTGTGTATGGGTGTGGGTTTGCATGCGCGCGTGTGTGTGGGTGTGCACGGAGAGTGTGACGCAGTTCTTATCGCCAGACAATAGCAGATTTATACGAAAAGGCGTCGTGACTAGTTGACCAAACTGCTATACTAATATTAAACATTATTAAATTGATACTGTGAGTAATAAAAACAAGGAAAAACTGAATTAAAAAGTTTTTAGGTTATTCAGGCTGTGTGGGTGGAACTAGGCCCCGAGAGCCGCACCTGTGACGCAGTTCTTATCGCTGGACGATAGCGGATTTATAAGAAAAGGAGTCGCGACAAGTTGACCAAAAGTGTATAATAATATTCAACATTATTAAATTGATAAGGCATAATGGAAAAGGAAATCATAAAACAAAATAAAACCTCCGGGACGGGTCTCGGTGTATTCGGCTAGGGGGAGGGGGGGGGGAGGATAGTATGCGGGGTTAGATAAGGTTGTCTACTGTCAAGTAGGGTTGATTCACCGGTGTCCGAAAAACCATGTGATGATGGGTAATGTAAGGGAGAGTGGGATACTTATAATCTATGCATATAACCATAATAATGTTTGGTATTGTTAAACATATATCATGTGTAAAGAAGGTGATGTTTTATGGATGTATGATGATTAATCATATTTGAAAGACACATTGTGTTTTGACATTCATGAGCAGGGTTAATATTGTAGTATTTTTCATATGTATCATTTACTAACAGCTATGGTTATTATATATTCTGTGTGATGAAATAACCATTAACAAACCTGAAGGAGTCATTACGAGGATATTACCAGAAGTATAGACTACGGTCTGTTGATGGTATGTGTAAATATTGAGTGTCTATGATTGTGATCGGTAACCATTGTGGTAGACCTAGGTGAACAATATGGAACAGGGGTAATACTAATACATTTTAACAAAAGGAGTAGGGGTGGTACATTTTCGCAACTGTAATACATTTAAGTGAACACGGGATGGCGGTATCATTGGTAGAGCGCCAGATGCCTGTTGATGCCAAGGCCTCAGCTGGTCGGGAAGTGACGGCATCATAGCCAGAATGCCAAGGTCTCAGCTGGTCGAAGCGTGACGGCACTATAAGCCAGAGTGCCAAGTAGCCATACTCAATACATGACGGTATTAAGAATAGAGGGGGCCAAGAATGCCTGACCGTAGCACTGACGACAGGCCAGGTGCTCTTGCTCATGAAAACAGGCATGAAGCCAAGAGTGATGAATCGGCGTAAGCAGAGGTTCTTCCATGCTTTTATGCTGGTCAGCACTTTTTCGGTTGATAGTCAGCATATTTTGCGGACTACTTAAGGGAAAAATAGGGAGAAATAGCCGAGACCGGCTGCCCCAAGTGTAGAGAGACGACCCAGGACCAGAGCCCACCCCAAGGAGATGGAGAAAAAATGCACTTAGAAGCCCAGAAGAATATAATAAGAAGAAAGAAGAAACCCAAAAGAGTATTTGATAAACTCCTGAAGATTATTAAGGAAGAATAGAAGAATATAAACAGGAGAGAAGAAATGAAGAGAACTGACGAAACTTTTAAGACCTTCTCAGAATAACCTCTGGGTTTGGATTTTAACCTTTTTGGAACATTCCCAATTTCGGATTATTCGCATTTCCTGGATTACTCCCATTATTGGATTATTCACAATTTCGGATTATTCGCATTTTCTGGATTATTCCCATTATTGGATTATTCATATTTTCGGATTATTTCTGAAGATGCATTGAGGAACGATTGGTGATGTACTACTTTTAATTACTTTAAATAGTCCTAACAATTCTTTAGCCCATCCACAACAGGTCTCTCTCTCTCTCTCCACGGAACATCAACGAGGGGGCCGTCTCCCGCAGCCCCCGGACTGGCTGTGTTAAGGCCCCAGATGCTATTTTTAGACAAATTCCTGATTTTCACAGTTTTCGGACGCCTTGCTTTCACACTTAATACCATCAAAGTGGACAGACAGTAGTAACTAATGCTCAATATATGTGGATGAGTTATGGCTTTAGGAGGACAGTCTACTAACCCACGAGGTGAGTAAACCCCCAGGGTCTCTCGTCGATGGCATGTAGTGAAGAGAAGAATCCAAAGAGCCTTTAGAGAACCATCTACATATAGGGGGCATTGAAGAGGACTTATCTATTCCGGACTGCTGAACCAAAACAATCATGACACCATCTGGAGTCCATTGGCTAAAGCCCCTACAGTCGTGACTCTATCTCCTATCAAAAACAAATACATCAGAATTATTCCCTCCCAAGTGTATTATTCCCTATGCGGTGCCCTAGGGGTCATAGAATGAGTTGGCCTATGTTACTTTTATGGACCATTATATTCTTTATTTGTACAATTGCATTTATCTTTATGATTACTATACTTGCTGATTTTATGCGTCCCATTGCTGAAATATTATAATAAAAATATCAACTGGATTGATAAATAGATTACCTGTGGACATTCGATCATTGCCGAAGGAGAATAAGGTTTGAGTGTGTTAAGAGGTTGACACCTGGTTCTGAGAGGTTACTTTAGGAGAATAAAACATATCCCTAGGGCTAGATTTATCCAAGCCTTAAAATATATCCTAGCGAATCACCAAGTGCACGGATCCCAGGAGAGAGCTGCCATAACGGACGCGATTGGGGCTGTGGCTCGAAGCCAGGGTTATGCCTTGGGTCGCGGCACCAATGTAAGCGGGGTAGACGTTCGGACATAAGGCAGTTAGGGGCTAGGCTAGTCTCTCCACCGACCTGTTAACAACCGTTACAGGATACAGGTTTCACAACACCTCCGTTAGAGGAGGTTATCTGAGCGGATCTAACACTTGGCGCCCAACGTGGGGCACGACAAAGGAATCATGGTGCTCCATGACCGAACCCCCGGTGTGCAAACTGAGACTTGGAAGATTGGAGGAAAGCGTGCTGAACACAAACAGACGACTTTAGACCTTGGCCCAGGAGAAGTGCACATCAGGACAGTGATACGACCCGTGGGAGCGTGCAGTAGCAGAAGGCTACCCGAGCGCCCCGAAGCAGGGAGGAGAGTCTGTTGGCTATTTGCAGACACCTCCGCCAGACCCATAAAAAGAAGGACCGGGAAGTCGACCGACGACGAGGCCAGACGAAGAATAAGGAATAGGAGCCCGATAGTTTGCTAATCAAGAGACTATAGGGGTGAGCATAACCAAAAACTAGTTCTTCTTCTCTCCCCTTTTACTCAACGCGCGACGAGTGGCCCAGAGAAGAGAACGACTCAGTATGGACGGGAGCATAACAGTGTCACTAAAACCTCCGGGAGATCCGGCCACCGAAAGTTCCCCTGATGCAAGGACCGAGCCATCAGGTCCACCAGACCCACCCCCCGGAGGGGGAACAGGGGAACAGCTAGAAGCTGAAAGAGAAGAGCCCCCGGCACCAGGAGGATCTGGAGAGCCGGCGGACCAAGAAACAGAGAAGTTGAACTTCCCAGAGGAGTTGGGAAAGGGCACATGTAGGCTAATATTTGCCGGAAAAGGTCAAAAAGGTTGGGATGATAAAATAAAGGAAGACCTATTAGCTATAAATCAGGGTCAAACTCTGGAGGATAGAGACCCGTCCCGGTCGTTTTATTTGGTTTTGTTTTTTCCTTTTCCATTTGCCCGGGTATCAATTTAATCATATCTAATGTTATTATAACCTTTTTGTACGCCTTTTCTTATAAATCCGCTATCGTCTGGTGATAAGAACTGCGTCACAGGTGCGGCCCTCGGGCCTAGTTCCACCCACACAGCCTGAATAACCTAAAAACTTTTTAATTCAGTTTTTCCTTGTTTTTATTACTCACAGTATCAATTTAATAATGTTTAATATTAGTTATAGCATTTTGGTCAACTTAGTCACGACGCCTTTTCGTATAAATCTGCTATTGTTCTGGCGATAAGAACTGCCGTCACACTCTCCGTGCACACCCACACACCACGCGCGCATGCAAACCCACCACCCATACACCACACCTATGAACCAGAATAATCGGTTTATTTTGGTTTTTTCCTTTTAACTATGCTTAATATTTTGTATAACCTGTTTGTACGGCCTTTTCTTATAAATCCGCTATAGTAACGGACGTCTTTACTTTTTTACTGAATTACCATCATCTATACGTACGCTTAGTTACCAATACTCAAGATATGTGGAGGTTTTTTGGCTTTTAGGAGAATAGTAAGATTCCAAGAAGCCTTTATACAAAACATGGTCATAGCGAGGGGCCGGGAAAGACTTGTTGATAGTTACGCTGGCATTCCTTTCTCCGGGGCCCGACAGGACCGAGGCTCCATCCTTATCTACTGCTCCTACAGTCATGTGACTATCTCCTATAAAAAATATATATCAGAAATGTACCCTTCGATTTACTCCATTATAATTCCTTATGTTATGCCCCTGTCGGTACCTCTTAAAAGTCATATTCCCACATTCTTTATCTCATTTATTTCTTCTCCCTCTTCTCCCTTTCCCATTTTGCCCCATGACAATTCCTCATGACATGTCCTAAATGCCTTAGAGTGAGACGGTGTAGGGTGTTGATACGGCCCTCCGTTGTCTGACACACACACACACACACACACACACACACACACACACACACACACACACAGACACACACACACACACACACACACACACCTATTGACCTGATAACCCTTCAATATAGTTTCCCCTCCTTTTTCCCGTTATCATAAGTTGTGCCCATAATATACTGGGGTTTACTAGGGTTATAATATGTAGTCATGTGTGATATTAGTCTGTATCTCTTAAGAGTGTGTTACCTCTTTTAAAAAAATATAAGGTTTATTTTATGGTTTTGTATTTTCCATTCTGCCTTCCACGGCCACTGTTAATCCTGTGGGGGGTACTACGGGAGTATGGGGTACTGGGGCGATTGGTACGTGCCATTCGGTCCTTGTATGAACAAAGTGCGAGCTGCGTCCGTATTCTCGGCACAAAGTCAAGCACGTTCTCAGTGGGTGTTGGACTCCGCCAAGGTTGTCCCTTGTCAACGATTCTGTTCGTGATCTTCATGGACAGAATCTCAAGGTGCAGCCGAGGTGAGGAGATTGTCCGGTTTGGGGACCTCATAATTGCATCTCTGCTCTTTGCAGATGATGTGGTTCTGTTGGCTACATCAGACCGTGACCTCCAACATGCACTGGGGCGGTTTGCAGAGTGTGAAGCGGTCGGGATGAGAGTCAGCACCTCCAAGTCTGAGGCCATGGTTCTCTACCGGGAAAAACGGTGGAGTGTTCCCTCCGGGTTGGGAATGAGTTACTGCCTCAAGCAAAGGAGTTCAAGTATCTCGGGGTCTTGTTCACGAGTGAGGGGAAAAATGGCACGGGAGATGGACAGACGGATGGTTGCAGTGTCTGCAAGTAATGCGGGCGCTGTACCGGCCCGTTTGTGGTGAAGAGGGAAGCTGAGCCAGAAGGCGAAGCTCTCGATTTACAGGGTCCATCTACGTTCCCAACCCTCACCTATGGGTCACGCAGCTTTGGGTAGTGATCGAAAAGAATGAGGATTGCGGATACAAAGCGGCCGAAATGAGTTCCCTCCGCAGGGTGGCTGGGCTCAGCCTTAGAGATAGGGCGAGGAGCTCAGACATCCAGAGGGAGCTCGGAGTAGAGCCGCTGCTCCTTCGCATCGAAAGGAGTCAGCTGAGGTGGTTCGGGCATCTGATTAGGATGCCCCCCGGGCGCCTCCCTTTGGAGGGTTTTCCGGGCAGCGTCCAACTGGCGAGGAGACCCCGGGGCAGACCCAGAACTCGCTGGAGGGATTATATAGCTCGTCTGGTCTTGGAACGCCTCTGGACCCCCCAGGAGGAAATAGAGAGTGTGGCTGGGAAGAAGGAAGCCTGGGGGGCCCTGCTTAGTCGGCTGCCACCGTGACCCGGGCCCCGGATAAGCGATCGAAAACGGGATGGATGGGAATGGATGGGATTTTGCCTTGTTTTTATTTACTTATGCTTTAGGGCCTGTCTAATTATCATTGTATCATTAATATTTCTTTCTCCCTTTTTTTTCCCCCCCCCTGTTCCCCTGTTACTCCCATAACCCATTCCTCATGAAATGTCCTTAAAGTGCCCTAGGGAGAGAGGTTGGGGCATTGGTTTGGATTATTAACATTTATCATCGCATTTAATCCCTAATCAATATTATTGTGGACCATGTTGGCTAAACTGTTGCTATGCATTGCGCTGTCCCCCTGCTAAAAGCCCTGCAATAAAAATTATCAAGTAATCGACGAATAGATTCAAGTGGACAGTTGATCATTGCCGAAGGTGAAAGGATTCAAGAGTGTTGATGACATCACATGATTCTAAGAGGTCACTTTGGTCCCCTTATATAAAATATATCCCTAGGGCTAGATCTATCCAAGCCATTAAATTTTTCCTAGCAAACCAACAACAGCCCGGATCCCAGGGGAGAGCTGCCATAACGAACGTGATAAGAGCCGTGGCTCAGAGCCAGGGTTATGCCTTGGGCCGCAGCACTGAAGCAAGTGGGGTAGACGTTCGGACGAAAAGGTAGTTAGGGGCTAGGCGTGTCTCCCCCGCGACCTGTTAATAACCATTACTGGATACAGGTTTCGCATCACCTCCGTTAGAGGAGGCTAACCGACGGATCTAACACTTTGGATCCATGTAATTATCTGTATTAATGTTTATATATTCAGCCTTCTACACGTACGCACATGCCCAGACTGGTACACGTATGGAACATCACAAAGGAATGGAATCATTAGCAGGTCCGATAGTTGACAATGGTCAAAATGACAAACTGTGGCATTACAGTTTTTTACCATTGCTAAAAAGCTTTAAACCATTTTAAAGACACATTTTACTCTTAACACAGTTAACACAACAACGGCCTGTTGAGGGCCATACCATGAACACATTTGTTGTTGATAAGACACAAAAGGCATTTAATGAAATAGTTTTAACAATGTTTGAATTTCTTTTTCGCACAAGCTTATTCACCACCAAAATATCGATATTTTTAACGCAACATTTGCGATTGCTTGCACACTCTTTCAAAACTGATAATCATATGTTCAAAACTTTACATACTGAGTATGTTTACATGCACACAATAATCCGATAACTGGGAATAATCAAGTAATGGTAATAATCTGATTTGACGTGTTTACATGCACTTCAGTAATCAGATAACTGAAAACCCAGGTTTACATGATTCAGTCGATTAGTTGGATTTCTTTCATGACGTTGGGCTTGGGCCAAAAGAGACACTCTGGCGGAGTTACTTAGTTTTTTTTGTAATTTATTTTTTTAGGTATTTAATTTTTGATATTACATTTACATCCCGCCCTGATCAGCCAGCGGCAGCTTCGTGCGATTCATTTACAGTCTGGACGCGGAGGGGTGAAAGTCTCGTGCTCTGACTGCAGCTGGGAGGGACTGCTGCGCGAGGACACGACTGGGCCGCCTGTGAGTGCTTTGGGACGGGGGAGGGTGGAGGGCAGCACCCGCGGCAGCACCCGCCCGCTGCTCATTGACAAGAGTAAGAACGATACGAGCTTTTACGTCAGAGTCACAAAAGTCTCCAATAAGACCAGAAAAAGTCGCTAGATTTGTTGCTTGTCGCTTTTTTGAAAAAGAGTCGCTAGAGGGTCTGAATACACGCTAAATATAGAGAAGAAGTTGCTAAGTTTGGCATGTGACTGCAATACCGCCGGACTGCATCCGCACTTTCTTTCTTGGTTTACGGCGGTTGGTACGATCCGTTGTTACAACATGTGCAGATGGTTAAATAGAAACGAAAAGAAACCTGATTAACGTATACATGCCGCCGAACCAAAACAGATATTTGGTTCAAAAAACCAAAGCTGTGTTAAGTCGGATTCTCATAAACCGATAAAAGGCCGTTTTATCCGATAAAGGGTTATTCGGACTATGCTGTATCATGAACCACTTGAAATAATCTGGTAACTCCAGAAATCCCGATAATGATCAGTTTATTAGTGTGCATGTAAACGTGCTCACTGTATCAGACAAGACAGAGAGAGATGAGAGACGTGCGTGGTGCATCGGAACGGAGGTTCTGGGTGCCTCTGCTATTTCTCTCCAGTATTTGTCCTTTTTTACTTTGTTGTGGTAGTCCTTGAGGAAATTATTCGAACAGACAGGGGTGTTTAGGTTTGTAGGTTAGGAGTTCTTGACAAAACATTCCTTTAACGTTTCATGAGTTGCCGTCTAGCAGCACCAACAACTTAAATTTCCTTGCTTTCCGCCATGTTTGGTTTATAGTGCTCCATGCTCCTATTGGTTAAACGTCACGGCCGTGGCACGTTGTGGGAGGCAAAAAAATTCTAACATGATCGTCTTTCTCTCAGGAAGTCGTGAGGCGTCGTGAGCTGCCATGATGTGTCCCAGATGTATCTTCTACGATCACACTACATGAGATAAAACGATCGATTGTCAGACCCTGTTGTTCCAGAAATGATCCAGACACCCTACAAATCGGGCTGTTATCCTGTTGTCTGACCCTGGCATTAAGCTGTTCAGCTGTTCAGCAGTTCACATTCACATGTGGAAAGTCTTCAACCATCATCCACATGACCAAAAGATTTTTACCAAGATGTAAGCCTATAGCACAAGAGAATATAAGGTTCCATGTAGATGATTTTTTTTTTATTTAAGGCATTTAGCAGATGCTTTTTCCAAAGCAACTTACAATAAGGTACAAAAGTACCTTAAAAGTAAATTTGTCTGAAGAAAGTTAAACAATATATACAGTATATCACTGCTACGGTGATAAGATTTACTGTAAATAGAACAGCTCCCATTGCTGGTAAACAGCTTGATATCTAGGATACAATAATGTAACATGCAAAACCATGCTCAGTGCTATTTTACCTACTGTAAATGCCAGGAGGTAAGAACAAACTACTTGTATGTTCATACCTCTAGTGCTCGGGATCCAAGAGGGGATGGGACCTGAACCCTGGTTAGGGTAAATAGAAGCGGGTTAGGGAGGAGAGGGGGTCGGGGGGTATTTTCGTTGTATTTTCTTTTACAATACTGTGTTTATCCACATTGTGCATTTTCGGTAGTTTGATAACTTCTGCAGTCATCTGTTATTTATTTGCTAATGAAGCCTTTACTGCAGTTCTTATGGCTTACTGTTCCTTTCGCACACTATACATATTCTAAAGATGAGTGTGGGAGTGTGTGTGTCACCAAAAACACACACTTCCACATACAGTGAATTGAGGCTGGGGAAAAACTTTTTGAACAGGGCATGTCTTAACCACTTAGTTGTCCATATTTTAATCAATATTATATTCCACCACTGCAGAGCCAGAACAGTGAAGAGTTGGGCCTGGGGAAGAGCAATGTTTGGCTGTTTTTAGTGATGGTGGTACCAGTCGTCTAGCCGAAGTTGTTGAGCGGAGCGCTCAGGCTGGAGCATAGGGTCTGACTAATGTTTGGAGGTATGTAGGGGTAGTTCTGTTGACAGCCATGAAGGTCAGTACCAGTGTCTTTAATCTAATACGAGCGGTTACCGGGAGCCAGTGGAGGTCGCGGAAGAGGGGCGTTAGATGGGAACATTTTGGTAAGTTGAACATGAGGCGCGCTGCTGTGTTCTGGATGCATTGTAAGGGCTTGGTTGCAGAGGCGGGGAGTCCAGCCAGGAGAGAGTTGCAGTAGTTGAGACGAGTGATGACGAGCACTTGGACCAGGATCTGCGCTGTTTCATGTGTGAGGGAGGGCCAGATCTTGCGGATGTTGTAGAAAGCAATTCTCCAAGATCAGGCCACAGTGGTAATGCTGGCCATCCAGTAACACGGCAAGGTTCCTTGCAGTGGATGCAGGGGAGACTTTGATGTACTCAATGGTGACAAGTAGGTCCATCTAAGGGCAGTCTTTCCCCGGTATGAAGAGAAGCTCAGTCTTGTCTAGGTTAAGCTTCAGGTGGTTGGCGGCCGTCCATCTGCTGATGTCAGCCAGGCATTTAGAGATGCGTGTTGCGATTTGGGTGTCAGAGGGGCGGAGGAGGGGGGAAGTAAAGAAACAGTTGGGTGTCGTCTGCATAGCAGTTACAGGGCCTAGAAATCTAGTGTATAAGGAGAACAGAAGGGGTCCCAGTACTGAGCCTTGGGGGGCTCCTGTGTCAAGGGTGCAGGGTCTGGACAGAGAGTTCTGTCAGGCAGACAAGTCGAGAAGGATGAGCACAGATGACAGGGATGAGCCTCTGGTACTGCGGAGGGACTGCACCGGCCCTGTTCACTCACCGTGAACAGGGCCGTCTACGTGGAGTGCGCGGCCTTGAAGCCTGACTGATGAGGGTCTAGCAGGTTGTTTTGGGAGAGATAGAACGATAGTTGGGCGGAGACACCACGTTGTAGGCTTTTGGAGAGGAATCATAGAGATACAGGTCTGTAGTTTCGGACGTCGGTGGTGTCAAGGGTGGGTTTCTTGAGGAGTGGCTTGATTCTGGCAGTCTTGAAGGCAGTCGGAAACAGGCCTGAATTGAGGGAGGTGTTGATTAGGGTGGTGAAGAAGGGAAGGATGTCCCCGAAATGTCTTGGAGAAGGGAGGATGAGATTGGGTCAAGGGGGCAGGTGGTGGCGTGGTTGGATGTCACAAGCAATTCAATTAAATTCAATTTATTTGTATAGCCCTTAATCACAAGACAGTCTCAAAGGGCTTTACAGGCCAGATTATTATGGGCCAAAAGTGATTTATGACACCCCCCAAGCCCTAGCCCCCCTAAGGGCAAGAAACGACCCTTAGGGGGGAAACCCTTAATTAACAAGGAAGAAATCTCGAGGAGGAACTCAGAGTGGGGGATCCCTCCTTCCAGGGATGGTGCAATGGGTGTCATACGGGCATTAAAAACAGGGGTAACAAAACATGACAAATTATAAATGACAAAGTGCAAATAGTGAATGAAATAGTAATATTATGATGGGGTGCTGGCTGGAGAGCAAGCTGGTAGCCGTCAGGTGGGGTGGCCAGGTATCCAGTCATGATCACAGCAGCACCCTAGATAATGGAGACAACATGACGGTTAGATGGAGTACAGTAAACAGGGAACATACAAGTAACCTCAAACCTAGTATTCATCGGCAGCTAGGGTTGGCTAGTGCTAACAGTGTTGATTTAGCTCTAATTAGAGCTGAGGGGCACTCCTAGCAGCCAAAGGCAAGGGTAAATAGGTGGGTTTTAAGTCGAGCCTTAAATATATCAGCAGTCAGCCTCCCTGATTACAGGTGGCAGACTGTTCCACAGATAGGGTGCTCGATAAGAGAACGCCCTTTTTCCTGCAGATTTTTTATTCACTTTTGGAATTGATAGAAGGCCAGCCCCTGAAGACCGGAGCGGCCAAGAAGGACAATAGGGAACAATAATGTCCTTCAGGTACGATGGTGCAGACCCATGCAGGATCTTGTAGGTAAGAAGTACCACCTTAAAATCTGATCTGGCATTTATTGGGAGCCAGTGGAAGTTCAAGTTCAAGTTCAAGTATTTTTATTGTAACTTCACAATTTACACGTGAGTATAAACAGTGAGTTAAAAACTTTTTGTGCAAAACGCCCGACAGCCGACAGTAATTATAAAGAATACAAAATAGAGTAAATCTACAAAATAGAAAATAGAACTATAAATAGAATTCTATATAAAATACGTAAATGAAATCTAAAATGAAATGGAAAATCTCTCTCTCTCTCTCGTCTCTCTCTCTGAGTCAGTCCTGTCTGTCAGTCCTGTCTGCCCCAATGCACATTCCCACCCCTCATCGCATGATAATTCCACTTTGTCGAACGAGACCTCAATCACAGAGGGATTCCTCGTCGCTTTGCTGTCTGCAGACTAGACTAATCAGGTTCACTCCCCTGTTCCCTGGGCTTGACGTCCCCACCCCCCACTCTCTCTCTCTCTCTCTCACAATCTCTCCCCTCTCTCTCGTCTCTCTCTCTCTCTCTCTCTCTCTCTCTCTCTCTCTCTCTCTCTCTCTCTCTCTCTCTCTCTCTTTCCCTCTCTCCTCCATCTCCATCCTTCAGTCCACTACTCTCTTATGTAAGCAGGTTTATGTGTGTGTGTATGTGCGTGCAAGTGAGTGAGTCAGTGAGTGCATCTATGTGTACTTGTGTGTGTGTGTGTGCTTGTGGGTGTGTGTGTGTGTGTGTGTGTGTGTGTGTGTTCTCCTCTCTTAAAGGGTGCCAGAGCAGGAGCATGCATGGAACACCCTTGGGTGCTTCAGACATAATGGCAGAGAGAGGCTGATGAGGAGGAAGAGAGACAGAGAGAGAGACTGAGAGAGAGAGAGAGAGAGAGAGAGAGAGAGAGAGAGAGAGAGAGAGAGAGAGAGAGAGAGAGAGAGAGGTGCAGAGGTTAGTGGGGAAAGGGGGTGTGGCTTTGAAAGGGCCAATGACCTCAGTGCAAAGAAGGTGGGATAGATAACGTCATCAGATGAAGAGGAAGAAATAAAAATAGTCGCTTTGGATGAGAGTGTCCTTGCTGTACATGATTCAATGCTAGTGCACATGTGCTTCGTCATCAAGGAGAAAAATATGATGTCATCAACAAGCCGTGCACGTGAGCGGCGAGTTGTGTCCTCCACCCCCCCCCCCCCACCCCCGAAGCGAAGTGGCC
Source organism: Coryphaenoides rupestris (assembly GCA_002895965.2). Lineage (NCBI taxonomy): Eukaryota > Metazoa > Chordata > Actinopteri > Gadiformes > Macrouridae > Coryphaenoides > Coryphaenoides rupestris. The sequence goes on along the minus strand of PIJE02001242.1, from coordinate 141,116 downwards.
GCGAAGTGGTACGTTTCGTATGGGGTGGGGTCTCAGATCACCGTCTCCACGGCGACGGCCGCCGTAAATATAACACGGCAGGGATCACACCCGGCGTCACGGGATCGGCGGACACAAAATCCGCCGCACACACACAACGCAATATTTTTTGGAGGGTTTACACGAGACCGGTGGTAATCGCAGACAAATGTAAAAAAAGGTTTGAATTTAACATTTGATTTCAACATTTGGAAAGGGCAGCGTGAGACGAAAGCATTGGGTTTTGTGTTTTTGGTCTTTCAGTATTTTGGCGTCTCGCGCATGAATAAAATATGTGTGCGGGAGTACGTGTGTTTGGTGGCTGGCTTAATTAGCCTCACCTGACCCTGCTAGAGTCTGGGGGGGGGTTGGGGCTATAGCCTCACCTGGCTGGCCCAGTTAGAGTCTGGGGGCGGGTTGGGCTATAACCTCACCTGGCCCAGTTAGAGTCTGGGGGCGGGTTGGGCTGCAACCTCACCTGGCCCAGTTAGAGTCTGGGGGCGGGTTGGGCTGCAACCTCACCCTGGCCCAGTTAGAGTCTGGGAGGGGGGGTGGGGCTACAAACCTGTGGTGCATTGCCTCATCGGTGCCTGTGTCCTTGGAGGAGCCCCAAAGAAGTCACATGATGCGGCGTTGTGGCAGGAGATCAACCACTAATGTATTTGCGCGTAAATCCGAAGAGATATATCTATTCATCCATTAGGACCTACTCAGCAAACTAAACGCTTTGCTACCAGCACTGCAGAGGCATTTAATCACAGGAGAGGGTAAGTGGGGGGGGTTAAGCACGGTGCTTACAGGTATATAGGGCAACGGCGGGGGGATGGGATGGAACCCAGGACCCAGGAGCATGACCCTAACCTCCTGCTCATCCTGGTCATCACCACCAATGCGTTACCCTGAAAAGTGGACGGCTTTCCGTGAGCTACGGCAGTGACCCGTGACACACGCGCGGCTCTTACAGCTGGTGTTCGATGCGTTCTAATGTGTGTGTGCGTGCACTCCACGTTTACACACACATTATGCATGTAACTGGTAAGTGGATTGCATCGAGCGCTTTTATCCAAAGTGCTTTACAGTGTTCGCCTCACGTTCACCCATCCATTCATACACCGACGGCGGTGTGCCGACCATGCAAGGCAACAACCAACACCGTCAGGAGCAGTTAGGGTCAGGTGGCGTCTTGCTCAGGGACACCTCGACACTTAGCTAGGAGGGGGAGGAGCCAGCAACCTTCCTGTTGCCAGACAACCGCTCTTACCTCCTGAGCTACCAGCCTCGATCGGAATTCCTTCTTTCCCTTTTTTCTTTTTTAATGTACAGTTAATACCCCCACATTCTCACCGCGAGAGGGGAGGGAGGGGAGGGAGGGAGGGAGGGAAGGAGGGGAGGGAAGGACGGGAGGCAGGAGGTGCCGGCGGGGCAAGACGACGCAGTGCTTGTCAGAAGCGGTTAGCGGCTCGCCGAGGAGCCTGACTCCAAGGGCGCTCCGTCTCCCAAACGTTGTCCTTGACCATGACTGCCGCGCACGCAGCGAGCGTCCAATCAGAGCACGGCAACTGCTCCGCCACAAAGATGCCCCTCCCCTAAAAAACACGAATCTGTTGATGAATGGCACGAGGGGCCGAGCTCGACGTTTGAATGTTTTAATGGTGGATTCAGATGTTTTACGCCCTTTGGAGACCACAGCCCCCTTTTGAGAAGCAGGGCGACCATGCACACGCTGAAAATTACCTGACAGAATGGAATGTAGGAAGGAAGGTAGGAAGGGAGAAGGAAAGTAGAGGAAGGAAGGAAGGAAGGAAGGAAGGAAGAGAGAAGGAGGAAGTCTGAGAAAAAGAAAGGAAGGAAGACAAAAGGAAGGAGGAAGTAAAGAAGCGAGGCAGAAAGTGAAGGAACTAAGGCAGGAAGGCAAGAACGGTGAGGGGAAAAAAGGCCAGAAGAAATGGAGGAAGACAGACAGGAAGGAAGGAATGAGGAGGAGACGGAACAGGAGACAGGAGGAAAGGAATGAACAAAGGAACCAAGGAAAGAAGGAAGGAAGGAAGGATAAGAGAAAGAAAGGAAAGAAAGGAAGACAGAAAGGAGGGAAGATCAACAGAATGGAAAATGAGAACGGCACAAATAAAGCGATAAAAACAAAGAAGGAGACACCAGTTCATAAGGGGAGGAGGAGGAGGAGGAGGAGGAGGAGGGGTTGTGTATTCTGTGTCATCATTGCCGCAATCTGGCAATCTGAAAAAAGATCACAGATGATTCCTCCTCCTCCTCCTCCTCCTCCTCCTCTTTCTCTCTCTCCTCCCTCGTCGTCGACGTCGGCGTACTCTTCCTCGCCGCCGCCACGTTTCCATCCCCGCGTTGTTATTTCGAGCGGCGGCCCTCTGGGAGTATTGTCTTGTTTTCTGTCCCCGCCGCCTCTGCTCTCAAGGACAGCAAGTCTTCCCCCAGGCCTGATTATGTCTCCTTCAGTGAGTCTGTCTGTCTGTCTGTCTGTCGGACGTGTCTGTCTGTCTTTCTGTCTGTCTACCGTTATTCGCCCTTCAGTCTGTCTGTCTGTCTGTCGGACGTATCTGTCTGTCTTTCTGTCTGTCTACCGTTATTCCCCCTTCAGTCTGTCTGTCTGTCGGACGTGTCTGTCTGTCTTTCGGTCTGTCTACCGTTATTCCCCCTTCAGTCTGTCTGTCTGTCTGTCTTTATGTCTGTCTATCTGCCGTTACTCCCCCTTCAGTCTGTCTGTCTGTCTGTCTGTCTGTCTGTCTGTCTCCTCTGATCCACCATGTGGGTGTCTATTATACATTTCTTCTTCTTCTTCTTCATTCCTTCCTCGTTCACTACACGGCTCCTCCTCGGGATGAATAAAGGATAGCGTGTTAGACGAAGAAGAAGAAGAAGAGAAGAAGTCTTCGTCGCTTGTTCCTTCAGACAATGCGTCTCATGTCTCCTTGTCGTTCTCTCTCTCTCTCTCTCTCTCTCTCTCTCGTTCCTCTCATTTATTTTCAGCTCGTCAGTCTGCTTCAACGATGGATCTCGCTCCATCGCTATTATTTTATTTAGTTATTTTCTTGCTCCCGTCTGGACAAATGAAAGTGCATTTAAGTGAGTTGGGGGGGTGGGGGGGGGGTTGTCGGATGAGAGACGCCCGACCTCACGACCCATCGATGCGTAGGACAGGAAAGTTTCAATTTACATTTATATTTAATCCTTTTAAGACAATTCGTACATTTTGAGTCCAAAGGGAGTGAAACAACAACAGTCTTGCTTTATTTCAACTTTATTTCTTTATTTCGACTCACCGCAAGACATACCGGCTGTTGAGTCCACAAAAACGGAATGTTTTGAGCAACTGTGGGTGCTTGTGTGTGTGTGTGTTTTAGGCCTTTAAGTTCACCGCGGTCGAGAGAAGACAACGCCCAACCTCGCGCCGTCTCTCAAGTGAACGCGCCTTTACAGCTTTTATTGCCTTCCTCCCTCCCTCCCTCCCTTCCTTCCTTCCTTCCTTCCATTCCTCCTGTCCGTCTCATAAGCCCCGCCCCACACCCACCTGTGATTGACAGGAGGGTGTCAGGCGCTCCTCAGCTGGGCCCCCCCCCCACCCCACAATGCAGCGCTGCATCCCATCACATGACACTGATACGGCGGAACATTGATACGCAGACCGTATAATTAGAACACACGTATTGGCTGTCTCTCGACCCGGAGAGAGAGAGAGAGAGAGAGAGAGCTGTACATAATCTCTCTCGCCCGCACACCAGAACATAATACGCTGGGGGCTGTTTCAACGTGGTTTTACGCGGTCGTTCAGTTATATTATATTATATTCTTTTACATGAATGGAAAAAGCAGTGAGAAATGTCCTCTCCTCTCTCTCCTGAAACATTCTCTCCTCTCCAAATAAATCCCCGTGGTGGTGTTTTAATTGATTAGTATTTACGACTATTTTTAAGAGTGTTGCCGGTTCAGCGTGTCTGACTTTATTAAGGTAAAGTGTTTAATGTCTCCAGGAAATTGCGGAACAAATATTTTCCCTGTCATGGTTGCTTAGTGTTACACGGCCCAGTTTAGACACACACGCACACACACACACGCGCACACACACTAATTATGCTTCGAACTCCGGGTTACAAGGTTTCGAACGTCGATCGATTTTCATTAAAAACTCAAAAATGCTCGCCGTGTCATTAATGGGAACTGACAACAGATGTAATCCCCGTCGACGCTGACATTTGCTGCTCGCTCCGATAGCGCTTACCGTCGCTAACACAGCGAGCTCCGACAGCACTTTGACCGCTGACACCGATAGCTTACGTCGCTCTTTCACCGCCAAACTACCGCGAGCTCAGATAGCACCTTCGCCGTTTCGTTAATCAGTCGGAGGCACGCTGTGAACGACTCAAGACGCGATTTGAGAGGCAATATCCATCTCTAAATAATAGTACTTGGCATTGTTTAGCATATCGTATGTTCTTAGAGGTCGGTAATGCGCAACCTAGCAGTTATGAAACTCGTTCTATTAACCTTGCAACTGTGAATGCTTGAAACCTGCTCTATTCTTGTCTTTATGCACCACAGCGATATATTGCTGTCTCTCCTTCAACAAATGTACTTATTGCATGTCGCTTTGGATACAGCCAATGACTAAAGGAGGAAACATAAGGGGGAGGAGTCATAATTTTCAGTCAAAGTTATTAATTTCCTGCCAAGTTTTATTTGTATAGCCCTTAATCACAGTGACAGTCCCAAAGGGCTTTACAGGCCATATGATTATGGGCCATGTGATTATGACCCCCCCCTATCCCTATAGCCCCACTAAAGGGCAAGAAACGACTCCCTTAATTAACAAGAAGAAGAAATCTGGAGAAGGAACACAGAGCGGGGGATCCCTCCTTCCAGGGACGGTTCGGAGTGTCAATGGGCGTCATACGGGCATGAAAAGAAGGGGTAACAAAGCATAGCAATTATAAGCGACAAAGTACAATCGTTCTCGCAGAGACGCAGAGCGGGGTGAGACACTGAGAGGGGTGTGACGTGGAGAGGGGTGAGACACTGAGAGGGGTGAGACGTGGAGAGGGGTGAGACACAGAGAGGGGTGAGACGTCGATGGGGGCAAGACACTGAGAGGGGTGAGACGTGGAGAGGAATGAGACACTGAGAGGGGTGAGACACAGAGCGGTGAGACACAGAGAGGGGTGAGACACTGAGAGGGGTGAGATGTGGACAGGGGGGGGGGACACATAGAGGGGTGAGACATGGAGAGGGGTGAGACACAGAGGGGGTGAGACAGAGGGGTGAGACATGAAGCGGGGTGAGATGTGGAGAGGGGGAGAGGGGTGGAGACGTGTGTCTCATAGCAATTATAAGCAACAAAGTACAATCGTTCTCGCCTCCATATTTGATGCTTTTTCCTTCTTGCTTTTCTGCTAAAATGCAGCCACTTGGATAGCTAGATTCTTGCAGACTTTGGAAGTGCATCTTTGGAAGCATCACTTCTTCTCCTGGAAGCGTGTGTTAACTGATGAGACTAAATGAAGGTCGCGGACCAGACAGAGCAAGTCCGGGAAACCCTTCTTGTGAAACATGTGCTCGTAATGTGTGACCCACACTGTCGTCCGTCAGCCTTGTGTAGTGTGAAACCCGCCACGACTTCAAGACACCCAATTACAGGGACTAGACAGCCGCGTAATGCGTGCAGTACAGCACGCTGATGACCATGAAAGTCGGCGCCGCGACGCAACCCGAAAGTTGTGAACTGCCAAACTGCAGTTTAGCCGCGCCAGACTTGGCCGCCGCCGACGCTGTTTGATGACGGTGGCGCACGTTCAGCGGATCAAGGAGCTGCCACATCACAACGTGACCCCTGACATGGCTGTACTGTTCAAACGCCGTGTTGGAGCCGCCATTTTGATTTAGATTAGAGACTCACATCAAACATGGGAAATACAGTTGTTGCTTACGTTTTACCTACACACGGACACACGCGCACATGCACGCACGCGCACACGCACACACACACACACACACGCCCACGCACACATACACACACACACACACATACACACACACACACACACACACACACACACACACAGACACGCCCACACACACACACACATACACAGATAACCTTTCACACAGCAAAGGCGAGAGTCTTCTTCAGCAAAGATGAAAACAGGAACACAATGTACCGAGAAGGCATAAAAAAACGATCAGATGCAGCTCTGAGACGTGGAGAGGGGTGAGACACATAGAGGGGTGAGACACAGGGACGTGCGGTCAGGGGAGGCAGAGCCTCACCGGTCATACTCCAATGAAAATAGCTGTTACGATAAGTAAAAAATAAAATAATATAAAATAAAATAAATATTAAGATTTTTCCACTGATCTGTTATAAATGTAATTTCTGTATGATTTCAATAATTTTTTATAGTCAAAATCGCCAAATTTGCGGAGCTCCGCTGCAAATACAGGGAGAGACGAGAGGTGAGGCAGCGACGAGCTCAGCCTCCCCTCTGATTGCGCAACCCCTCAGAAAGTGGATGGAGCGCGGGCAAGAAGCGCGTGCCTGTTACTATCTCTAGTTTCTGTATGTCGTCATGTTTGTAGACCTTCATTACATGTCCTCGCCTTCCATAGTCCATTGCAGGTAACTTATTTCACGTACAGTATGTGTATCAAAGATATTTAGGCTCGCTGGTCTCGTCATAAAACTGCAATGAAAAAGCACCAGGGGAGGAGCTATCACATCTGCCTCACTGAGGGGGGCGTGTCTTGAGCCCACGTAATTGACGCTCTCCCTCCACTTAACGTTGCCTTTTTAATTTGTGTTGAATGAGTATGAATAGCGGAACTGCATTCGCTTATAACACGTGAATGGAATACGTACCTGTATGCGTGTGTTGTAAAGAATGCTGATATGAAATATGAAACATACGGTGTGTGTGTGTGCGTGTGTGTGCGTGTGTGTGTGTGTGTGTGTGTGTGTGTGTGCGCGCGCGCGAGGAGACTGCAGCAGCAACAGTTGAGAGCCGAGGAACATGGGAGTCTGCAGCGATTTGTCTCCCAGTACGAGTGCTTCTGCTGCTGCACTGGGGCGTGGTGCGGAGTCACAATCACACACACACACGCACGCACGCACACGCATACACACACACACACACCACCGTGGCTATGACAGACACACACTGAATTAATGTCCATGCATCGACATATTTATCCGTCCATCCATCTATCATCATCCAACTATACATCCATTCGTCTGTCTGTCTGTCTGTCTGTCTGTCTGTCTGTCTGTCTGTCTGTCTGTCTGTCTGTCTGTCTGTCCATCTTAATCTCCATTTTGCGTGGATGTAAAAGTACAGCAGGCGCTTCTTGCTAACTTTTGCGTTTAGCGCATGACTGAGGAAGGACATTCTGCAGTTGCTGTCGCACGTCGCTGAGACCCGAGAGGCTTTCTGCATGTTAATTTACACCCGGGAGCCAGTAGATGCATACAGTGTGTCTGTGTGTGTCTGTGTGTGTGTGTCTGTGTGTGTGTGTCTCTGGGTGTGTCTCTGGGTGTGTCTCTGTGTGTGTCTGTGTGTGTGTCTGTGTGTGTGTCTGTGTGTGTGTGTGTGTGTGTCTCTGGGTGTGTCTGTGTGTGTGTGTCTGTGTGTGTTTTGCCATAGGCTGCCTCTCCGCTGTGTGCACTCGTAGCAGTAGAATAGAATAGAATAGAATAGAACTTTATTAATCCCGAAGGAAATTCTTGTGCCAGGTTACACAGCGGTACAGTACAATAAAACAATATGGAAAACAACAAAATGATAAAAATAAACTAACGGATTCACAAATATACAGTTAAAATATACAAATATGTAGGCAAGGTAAGATATTCCGACGGCGAAAACTATTTGGCATAATTGAAGTGTAATATTAACACACAAACACACACACACATGCACGATATAACGAATATTTATTTATCTAATATGTCTACGTTTGTCAGTGTTTGCTCATGTCCATTTGTCCAAATGATCCAAATAATTATACGAATATGTGTCAGAACAGTCAGAACAGCACAGCTCGACTCAAAACAAGCCAACGAGGGAAGGACGTATCCACAAATTCATATATAAATATAACTAAGATATAGATATGTAACTACATCACACAGTTAGGTCAATTTAGTCAATTCCTAAAAAAAACTGCATTAATTAAGTTTGATTCTCCAACCTCGCTCTCTCCGTTCCTTATTGTGTTATACCTCTCTCTCTCTCGATGATTCCATTTCCGTTTTCTTCGTTCTCGGGCCATAAAAAGGTCCATAAGCGGCCGTCATAAAAGACCCGGACAGTATTCCGCGTATGCATTTCAGTCGGCCGCTTTTAATTGGAAAAGTTTCCCGGTGTGTTAGCTCTTTTTTTTTTCTTTGTTTGTCTTTTTTTAAATCGCTCGACGGCCGACATCGACGTGTTAATTTCATGGAGTTCGCGCTTAGGGGGGCGACGCGAGTGCTCGACACTAAAAAAGAAAGACGGAAAGACGGGGAAAAAAAAAAAGTGAAGGAAAGACTACAGTTTTATTTTGGTGATAAACAGTGTGAAGCTAGTGCTTATGCGCGGCGCCAAGCGGCGGCGGTCGCTAAAGATAGAGGCGCTAACAGCCCCGCGAAGAGCTGGAGCAGGGAGGGCGTTCGGAGGAGGTTTTAAAATCTTTAGATCGTTAAAACGAAGACGTACCCTTTCGTACCCGCCGCTCCCAAGGTCACGCTTTTTGGGGGTTTTTTCCCATCAGTATCCGTTGGGCCGTGGACGTCGGGAAAGTCTCTTGACCTTGTGACGCGTCGCAATGTTTGAGCCGCCGGATATTAATGTCGGGCACCCACCCCCCCCCTCCCCCCCCCCCCCCCCCCCCCCCCCCCCCCCCCCCCCCCCCCCCCACACACGCACACTACACACACACACACACACACACACACACACACACACACACACACACCATACACACACACACACACCACACACCACACACACACCACACACACACACACACACACCACACACACACACACCACACACACACACACCCACACACACACACACACACACACACACACACACCACACACACACACACACACACACACACAATCCACACAACACAAAGACCACTCACACACACACACACAAACCACACACACACACACACACAAACACACACACTCACACACTCAACAACAATGTACACACACACACACAACACACACACACACACACACACACAGCAAACACAGACACACACACACACACACACACACACACACACACACACACACACACACACACACACACACACACACACACACACACACACACACACACACACACACACACACACACACACAGAGAGAGAATGTCCTTCAATCATACACAGACACACACACACACACAAACAAACGCACAAATTACCGACTAATCTCACACACACAGACACACAGATACACACACACACAGAGACACACACACACAGATTTGTCCTTCATTCCCACAACACAAAAACCCATTAAAGCTCCACTTTGAGCGGTTGACGGTGCCAATGGCTCATTATCTGCTGCCTCTGAACTGTCAACAGAAGTGAAATAAATGTCCAGAATCACAGAACCACAGCGGCCGGCAATCACGGCCCGCGGAGCGCGCCGCTGATTGGGAAACAATGCTGTCGCGCGCCAAAATGGCCGACGTCAGTGTGGGGCGTGGATCTCCTCGGGGCCGCGGCGGCGGGCCTGAACACGAGCCCTCTCCAAATGGAATAACTGTATCAGAGCGGGGAGGATAGTAGCAGCAGCATGCTTTTCTATTGGGCCACATACACTGTGTGTGTGTGTGTGTGTGTGTGTGTGTGTGTGTGTGTGGTGTGTGTGTTGTGTGTGTGTGTGTGTGTGTGTGTGGTGTGTGGTGTGTGCGTGCGTCGTGCGTGTGTGTTTTAACAAGTGGGGCGAGAGAGAGAGAGAGAGAGAGAGAGAGAGAGAGAGAGAGAGAGAGAGGAGAGAGAGAGAGAGAGAGAGAGAGGAGAGAGAGAGAGAGAGCATGTGCGTGTGTGTGTATATGTGTGCGTGTCTGAGTGAGCGCATGTGTGTGTGTATGTGTGTGTGTGTGTGTGTGAGTGAGCACGTGTGTGTAGTACTGAAGGAACACAGTTGTGTGTGTGTGTGGTGTGTGTGTGTGTTGTTGTGTGTGTGTGTGTGTGCACTGTGTTGTGGTGTGTGTGGTGTGTGTGTGTGTGCTGTGTGTGTGTGTGTGGTGTGTGTGGTGTGTGTGTGTGTTGAGCGAGCACATGTGTGTGTGTGTGTGTGTGTGAGCCGAGTGTGTGGTGTGTGTGTTGTAGTACTGAAGGACATTGTGTGTGTAAATGCCATGTGCGTGTCTCGTTCGATTCTCTCGGAATGCGGCCTTTGCCGTGATCTAATCAAGGTTAAACCGCATCGAGGTAAGGGCGGCTAGGGTGGGGGGCGGGGTGGGGGCGAGGGGGGGGGGGGGGAGGGAGGGAGGGGACGTCCGCCATTACAAGGAGAGAACTGGGAAGTAAGCGCTTTACGGCAGCTAACGGTGAAGCAATGCATGCATCTGTACATGATTCTCTAAAGTAAACCAACAACCCGATCGCTACGCTATCATGCACTGACAATAACCGACGGCGTGATTTTCATATTCCATTCATAATTCCCGTCGAAACACATACATTAGAAAGGAGAGGAGAGGATGTTTTATTCATTCCGTTCATTCTGTTGAGGTTCGCATGCGACAGCTGAGAGACAGACAGACACACGGTTTGCCATGGACCAACTGGCAGCCAAACAAAAACACTTGGGAGTTGTGTGTGTGTGTGTGCCTGTGTACAGTGTGTGTGTGTGTGTGTGTGTGTGTGCCTGTGCTTGCATGCATGTGTGTGCATAAGCATGTGTGTGTGTGTGTGTGTGTCTGTGTGCGTGCGTATAAGCATGTGGACAGTGTGTGTGTGTGTGTGTGTTCTGTGTGCGTGTGTTTAAGCATGTGGACAGTGTGTGTGTGTGTGTGTGTGTGTGTGTGTCGGTGTGTGTCTGTGTGCGTGCGTATAAGCATGTGTACAGAGTGTGTGTGTGTGTGTGTGTGCCGGTGTGTGCCTGTGTGTGCCTGTGTGTGCCTGTGTGTGCGGGTATAAGCATGTGGACAGTGTGTGTGTGTGTGTGTGTGTGTGTGTGTTTGTCCCTGCAACATGTCTCCCGTCACACTCATGGCATCTCAACCAAACTTGACAGTTTTTTGCAAAAGCGAATCTCAAGCTTCACGGTCAGCGCTATTGCGTTAATTCGTCGGGCGTATGTACACACACACACACACACACACACACACACGCACACACACACACACAGTCCACATGCTTATACACACGCACACAGGCACACACACACACACACACACACACACACACACACAGTGTATGCAGAGGGCTCCTACTCTGAGATGTATACAGGCCAAGTGTGAGTGTCTGAGCGGATGTGCTAAAGCGTTTCTCTCTTTGTTCTCCCGCAGAACAACAAAGCCGCATTCGTAATCACGCCAACTAGGGCGCGGTGCCGCAAACTAACACCAAACCTCCATCCATACCATCCACGGAAGCTCGTTCGTCACAATCAAAGTGACGCGAAGTTTAAACATAACCCATTTATATCACAGACGGTAAGTGGATTGCATTTCAATTGCGCTTTTATCCAAAGCACTTTACAGTTGCCTCACATTTGCACATTTACACACAGACGGCGGTGGCAACCGTGTAAGGTAACAACCGACACGTCAGGAGTACTTAGGGTTAGGTGGCGTCTTGCTCAGGGACACCTGGCGGAGCCCGGGGATCGAACCAGCAACCGTTCTTACCTCCTGAGCTACTGCCGCCCCGCCCCCAAATAGCACCTGCCCTGAATTAATTGGTTCGTGATTAGTGGCTAATTAATTTTCAGTCTTAGCGGCTAATTACTTTTCACATTTTTACTCTTCATATTGGCAATTATGCTGTGAACCTGTGAACCTTTTTTTTAATTAAGGAAATAAAATGTGCTATTCCACAGTTCAACGACAACAGTCTCACAAAGTTGTTCTTCACCGACGCGGCCGCGTTCACACGAGAACAACGAGCCAATCGCGACGCGCCTCACGTTAAATTCACGACGGCGTCCGGCCAATCAACGGCCCCGGTTTCCACGGACACGACTGCGGTACGCGCGCGGGGGGGTGTGGTTTAGTGGCAGCGGCGGCGGCGGCGGGGCTGAAACACGGGGAGCAGAGTATAATAATTAACCCGATCATATTTATTTGACACCTTGTTTACTCTCCCCACAGTAGGGGGCCGCGTACGGATGGAGCAACAGGGACCGACTCCGTAACCCAAGACACGATCTAGAGCACGTTTTATTTTCTCCTTACGAAGCCAATGGGCGAACTTATGTTATAATTAAAAGATAAAAGTTAAAAGACTACGATCTCTCCTTCCCGGTCAAGAACCCGATTAAGAACCCGCGGAGACTTTGCAGACGTAACACAGCTTAACTTCATTCATTCGCCATCCACCATATTTCATCCCCCCCCCCCCCCCCCTCCCCATCCCGGCAACCAAGATCCATCCTCTTGTCAACACCCCCCCCCCCCCCCCCCCCAAAAGATGGATTCCAGCGTCTTGTCTGGGAGATCTAATGGAGTCTCAAAAGTCGACTCCCTCCCCGACTATTGTGCCATTGAGATGCCGCGGATGAACGTCGGCCATCGGCATGCAGACGTGCACACGGGCGACGCTGTGCTGCTCTGTGCTCGTTTCGTTATCCTGCCCCCCCACCCCCCCGATTCGCGGCGATCGATACGTTGGTCACATCGGTGGCTCCCCCATCGTTGCCCTCTCCCTGTTCTGCAGGTCAGAACTGTAAACACTTTTAACGCATCCACTTCCACACGTCCACACACACCCGATGCACAATTCTAAGCATTTAGGACTGTAATTGTGACTGTGGCTGTATCAATAAAGTTTCACGCGACGAGAAGGACAATAAAGCAAGTGTATCACACACACTGCAGCGGCCGGTTATTGCATCGCCTTTGATGGCGCTTTCATTTCTCTCGAGCTACAAATCGATGCATTTTCTATTTAGTCGTCTTGCAAGACACTTTGTACGCAAAGTAACGTACAGTGAATACAGATACAGGAGCAGGAGTAGGGGTGAGACTGTATACTGTGTATATAGATGCACGTCATTCCTGAGTCAAAGACCTGAGCATTTACCACGGCGCCCCTAATACTCTTTTTGTGTGTCCTACTATTTATTCACCATTTTTTTTTTTTACTTTAATCCAAAACAACTCGAAAGCAGGCGAATTTCAGATCCAGGTCATTACGGAAGAGAGAGGTCAGGTTCCCCCGAGGTGTCTCACTCAAGGACGGGGCTGAAAAACCCAGAAACCGAACGCGGTAACTTTTCCGTCTGGGCCGGCCGCCGTCGAAGAAAACAGCGCCTAGCCTAGAGACTCGCCTGCCCACTGTCCGCCCACAGCGAGATGCAGCCGGCAGCCTACAAAGATGATCAACAGGCCTTAGAAAGTGAGTCAGGGAATCGGAGAGGCTGAGGATTTCTCCGAGGGCGAAGGGCCGCCTGGCCGGCGATCCATCCAGACGTCGTCCGTCCGCGGAGAACCGATCCGAGTGGAAAATCAAATCGGGAGTAGAACAGGAGCGGCTCATCTGTCGCGCGCCTCCCTCTGTCTCTCTCTCTCTCTCTCTCTCTCTCTCTCTCTCTATGCGCCATCACTCACAGTTTTATGCGTTCGCCCTCCATACTTCAATCTCCTTTTTTCCCCCTCATCCCACTATCTCGTTCCACCCGTCAATCTTTCATCCTTCCGTCGTCGCCGCCGCCACCGCCGCCGCCGCAGCCCCCCCCACCCCCCCCACCCCCTTTCTCTATCCTTTTATTGCTCTCCCTTCATCAATCGCCTCTTTCTCTGTCCATCTCCACCCCTCTCCCCCCTTCTGCCTATCTGTCCTCCCCAGCCTCTCCGCCTCTCTCTCTCTCTCTCTCTTCTCTCTCTCTCTCTCTCTCTCTCTCTCTCTCTCACACACAGCCAAAGCTCTTCTCTATCTTCGGACGCTGGTCGATACGGAGGTCAGGTCCACTCCCTCCCTCCCTCGATCGTCTTCTTTATCTCTCTCTATCTCCAAGTCTCTCTCTCTCTCTATCTGTCTGTCTCTCTCTGGTTGTCCCCAAGTGCCCCCCTCCTCCTCCTCCTCCTCTTCCTCTTCTCCTTCATTCTTTATCTCTTCCTGGCCACCATCGCACCACTTTTTGCAGCAATTATCTCTTTCTCCTCTATCTCTCTATCTCTCTCTCTCTCACTCTCTTTTACTATCTCTCTCAGTCTCTCTATAGACTCTCAATCTCTCTCAATCTCTCTCTCTCTTCTGATCAACAGTGTGGGGGGGGGGGGGGTGGTGGTGGTGGTTGGTGGTGGTGGTGGTCATTGGGGGGGGTGGCTGGGGGGGGGGTCATTGGCTCTTCTGTGGACGACCCTGTCCCTCCAAGCTTCCCTCTTTGATGGGGAAGGAGGGGCAAAATCCCCGTCTGATCCTCAATTACGGATCAAACCGCTTTTAATTGCCTGCGCTCAAGGACGCTAGGGAAACAGGGGGAGTTGAGGGGCAGTCGGGGTGGTGGGCTGCGTGCGCGTGCGCGTGCGTGTGTGTGTGTGTGTGTGTCTGTGTGCCCGTATGTGTGTGTGTGTGTGTGTGTGTGTGTGTGTGTGTGTGTGCACCAGTACCGTGAAAAAGAATCTGTGCTGCAGCAATTGTACCGGCGCGAACCCGGTTGTTTTATTTAACGCTCTTCATATATAAATAAGGTCAACTTGAAACTCGTTGGCTCGATCTCGCCAAACTCTAGAGTTACGTCGTCGTCGTCCAGAACGTATTCAGAACCTGGACGTCTTGAAATCGCCGGGCCTCTTATCAGACGAGGAGTGGATCTCTAAAGGTTTCTCAAGCGTCGGCGGCGTCATGTCCTGCGGCGACGCTTCTTTCCCAATCCATCGTCCGTACGCACGCACATACACATGTACACACTTCCCACCGATGCACCAATGTGACACCCGGGCAGGCAGGCAGGCAGGCCTCCTCTCCTCCGTCGTGGGGGGGAGCGAGGAGATCCGGTGAGGATAGGATATACTAAAATATCTCCCCCGTGGCGTCCCCTCCCGTCCAAGAGACCTGTATCACCCAGCGGGGGTACACCACATCTCTCTCTCTCTCTCTCTCTCTCTCTCTCTCTCTCTCTCTCTCTCTCTCTCTCTCTCTCTCTCTCTCTCTCTCCTCTCTCTCTCTCTCTCTCTCTCTCTCTCTCTCTCTCTCTCTCTCTCTCTCTCTCTCTCTCTCCCTCCCTACACACTTTCATACACACAGACGTGCACTCTGGAATTAGCCATTGGCCCTGCTCCAGTAAGCCCCATTCAATATTCCAATGCTTACTGTGTAAAGACAATGAAAAACACAAATTAATGAATAAATTACTCTTTCTATGTTCACTGGAACTACGTGCTCACAGTTGGACCACAGGAGGGGGGGAGGGGGGGAGGGGGGGGGGCTATCAACTGTGAAAAACGGATCATTAAAAGTAATGGCGGCAGCGACGTGGTGGAAAAAGCAGCATTTCACATGACGCCAAACACATCGCCCCACTCTCGTTGTTGACCCCTCTCTCTCTCTCTCTCTCTCTCTCTTCCTCCATCCATCTGTAGCTCCTCCTCCTTTCGCCACCCTCCCCTTTTTTTTTCCCCCCCCCCCCCCTCCCCCCCAACACCCGGCCCTTCAGCTCCTCCTCCTCTTCTCTCCCCTCTCCTCTCTCTTCTTCTCTCTCCCTCCCTCTCTCCTTCTTCCTCTCTCCCTCCCTTCCGCTACTCCTACCTACCTTCTTCCTCAGAGATCTCCAAGTCTCTCTCTCTCTCTCCCTCCCTCTCTACCTCTCTCCCTCACGCTCCGCCCTCTTCTGGATGAATTAGCCCAATGCCGACCTCCACCTCCCCCTCTCAACCACAGTTCACCATGGGCACACACCACGGACGCACGGATTGGCACAAAATATTCATGAGTGTGCCACTATGTTCTTCATTTGTCATTGCTTTGTCATTTGTGAACAATTCCTTCCCACAATTTCCCACAATTAAATCAAAGTCACATGTCCTGACACACATCTCCACAACACAAGTTATCACAAGAAGCAGCATTCACCCATCCATGTAACCATCCATCCGCCCAGCTCACCAACCATCCATCCATCCATCCATCCACTGGCGTCTCCCAGCCCTCCTCTCGCCCCTCACCTGGAGTTGGTCATGTCCGTCTGGCCGCCCTGGCTCTTCTCCAGGCCCAGCTTGGTGAAGATGCCCACCAGCACCATGATGGCCACCACGCCGCAGATGATGTACACGATCATGTGCGTGCGGTCGCGGTCGGGCTCCTCCCGCGCCTCCGTGACGGCGGCCAGCGGCTTCCCGGTGTTGGCCCACACGGGCGTGTCGTAGTTGGAGCACGACGTCTGGTCCAGGCTGGGCCCCTTGTGCTGGCAGCAGAAGCGGTAGAAGCAGGAGCCGCAGCAGAACATGTAGATGCCGGCGTTGCAGTTGAACGGCGGGTCCCACTGGCCCATCACGTCGTAGTAGCCCCAGCAGCGGCTGCCGAACGACGGCACCTGAGTGGTCCTCCGAGGGGCCGCCGGCCGTGGGCTTGGGCAGCGTCCCCGCCGCCGCCGCCGCCGCCGCCGCTTCCTCCCCGGCCACAGAGGGCGCCGCCGTCTGGCTGCCGTTGCCGTCGGCGCCTGGGCCGGGGCCGGGGGCCTGCGCGGACGCCAGCCCCGACGACGGCGGAGAGTTCCAGCCGCCGCCGCTCAGCAGCGTCAGCCCCATGAGGATCGCCATGGAGACGCTGAGCAGGAAGGACTGTGGCGGCACGGAGGCGGCCATCTTTTGATTTGTTTTCGATCTCCCGAGCTAAAAAAGGAATAATTTTCACTCTTCCAGCAGCAGGTGGAATGGAGCGTACAACACGTGTCGTTGGACACAGTCAAGCAGGGACCCGACGCAAAGAACCAAGGGTCCTGGGTACGAGCGCCGCGGCAAAATGGCCGTCCTCTCCAAGGCCGTAAAATGCACTACGGTTCTTCTTGTTTTCAAACCTTTGAAGAAAATTCCAAAGAGGCCAGAATCATCTCGGCGGGAAAGAATGGCAGCTTTCCCATAAGTCTCGAGTGCCTGGAAGAGAGAAGAGGACAAGTAAACAAACAAAAAACTAAAAAAGAGAATTCAATTACGACTGTAAGTGTTATCAGATCTCCCTGTGAGGGGGGATATCTCTCAGGGACAGGCAGGTAAGTGTGTGTGTGAGTGTGTGTGTGTGTGTGTGTGTGTGTGTGTGTGTGTGTGGGGGGGGTGTGTGTGTGTGTGTGTGTGTGGTGAGGCTGTTGTCTCGTCAGACAGTGAAACAAATCAATCCCCCTCAACTCGCGCCTCATCCGAGTAAATTAGTCCCTCGTGGGAAGTAGCCGCCATGCACAAACACAGGACTGCGCGTGTGTGTGCGTGTGTGTGTGTGTGTGTGTGTGTGTGTGTGTGTGTGTGTGTGTGTGTGAGGGATGAGCAAATATCGGAGGCATTCACACACGGCAAACAAAACGTCACCTTTCTACAGATCTGTGTGACCATCAGCAGATGGGCCGAGGCTGGCCTGCTGTCAGAATCCCCCCCCAAAAATCCCCAGAGAAGACTTGGTCAGAATCCAGTCTCAGTCAACATCAACATCGCCACGGGAACGAACCCTTCTGGAGCACATCTCCAAGCAACAGTTTTTTTCTTCTGGCAAGAAAACGTCTTCCAGGATTTCCAAGAGTCCCGAAGAGGGGGAAGCTATGGACAGAACAAACCAACTGTCAAATGTGCCGGGGAGAACCCATCGGTCGCGAGGCTTTCTCTTGTTCCATATCAGTCCACACCTGATTTGTATGTCCACGGCTGTACTGTTCAAACGCCGTGTTGGAGCCGCCATTTTGATTTAGATTAGAGACTCACATCAAACATGGGAAAATACAGTTGTTGCTTACGTTACACACACACACACACACACACACACACACACACACACGCACACACACACACACACACACACACACACACACACACACACACACACACACACACACACACACAGATAACCTTTCACACAGCAAAGGCGAGAGTCTTCTTCAGCAAAGATGAAAACAGGAACACAATGTACCGAGAAGGCATAAAAAAAAGATCAGATGCAGCTCTGAGACGTGGAGAGGGGTGAGACACATGCGTGGATGTAAAAGTACAGCAGGCGCTTCTTGCTAACTTTTGCGTTTAGCGCATGACTGAGGAAGGACATTCTGCAGTCGCTGTCGCACGTCGCTGAGACCCGAGAGGCTTTCTGCATGTTCATTTACACCCGGGAGCCAGTAGATGCATACAGTGTGTGTGTGTGTGTCTGTCTGTGGGTGTGTCTCTGTGTGTCTCTGGGTGTGTGTGTGTGTGTCTGTGTGTGTCTGT